>JASAMX010027752.1:0-36384 GCA_030248175.1 Microlaimidae sp. YZB2_3 | reverse complement strand
AACAAATTTTTTTTAACTCAATAATTTATGTGTTTTTAGATCTAATATTGAATTTTATGTACTAAAACAGCCTATTTAGGCCTTACAAGGGTATTTAAACACTGTTTTTAACTAAAAAACCGTGTTTTTGACGAGTAATTAAAAAAATACTTCCAAATTGGTCGGGAGGGGAGGAGGGGGGTTAGCCTCGCTAGGGGGGGGTCAGGCCGGACCGCTCACGAGTTTTGGGGGGAGGGGGGCGGGGGCCCTTTGGATTTTTTCTAAAAGGGGGTCTCAAAGTTTTGGCTCTAGGGGGGGTGGGTGGACCCCTCTGCCCCCCCCCAAAAAAACACCTATGACTACAATCCGGCTCCCCCAAAATAAAACCCTGTGTACGTCCCTGGTGCTATGCCCTCCCGGTGGGGTCTTATTGGGGGAGCAATTCCAAAACGGGGGGAACGAAAGGGGAAGCAATCATAGATGTTTTGGGGGGACAGAGGGGTGCACCCCGACCCACCCTAGAGCCGAAATTTCGGACTCCCCCCCCTAGAAAAAATCCAGGCCCCCCCTCCCCCTCAAAAGCTCGAGAGCGGTCCAGCCTGACCCCCACCCCTAGCGAGGCTGACCCCCTCCCCCTCCCGTCATGACCGATTTGGAAGTATATTTTTTTATTTAATGTCAAAAACACGGTTTTTTAGTTATAAACAGTGTTTAAATACACTTTTTAGGCCTACATAAGCTGTTTTAGTACATAAATTTCAATATTAGACCTAAAAACACTTTAATTATTGAGTTTAAAAAAAATTTGTTAAAAAATTGAACCTCCCTGACCCCGCCTAAATTTGAAATCTCGCACCTGGAGTCGAGCAGGGGAGAAAGAAAAAAAAGAGAAAAAAAGAGGAAAAAGAGAAAAAAGAAGAGAAAAAGGACAAAACAAGCGAAAATAAGGTAAAAATAGGTCTGAAATGCAATTGAAATAGGCTAAAAACTGCAAAAAATTTGCAATGGTGGCGTCATTATAGGTCAAAATGGCGTCATAATTTTAAGGTACTTTTTTATTTTTTCGGATGGGGAATAAAACGGGGGGCAAATCCTCCAATAAGGGTTGCAAAATAACATTTGCAGTCCAAAGTTTAAATTCTTTATTGGTCTTATTATGATAATTAATTAAATACTGTATTAAAAGGCGTGTTTTTAAAGAGAGTCGTCCGAAACAAAATGGCCTTGGCCGCCCGACCCTTTTGGCCAAGTTTAAAATTAGTTTTAAATTTTTTAATTTTTCAGAGCTTTTCGGAAAATTTGTGTGTAAATCCTACAGCTCTCGCCTTTCAAAATTATTATTATTATAACAATTTTATTAAATTTTATAATATTGCCGACACAGGTTCGTTTATTTAATCTTACCAAAAGAAAAACAAAATCAATTTTGAAATTATCTTACCGTTTTCTAATAATCGCGTTATACATTCGCAATTTTCCTTCGTCAGTTCCTTTTCGCTAACGTAGTAGGATCCACTTTCCGATCCGAGGATGAGAAATCTTCGCAGACGAGTCAAATCGTTAACTTTCCATACAAACCCTCCTGCGTTGTTTAAAACCTAAACAAAACTTTATAGAACTTTACGCGTTATAGAATAAATTTTTCCCCATCCTTAATTTAAAAATTTTTACCCTAAACTTAACCCCTAAATTTTGGTATCTGAGTTTAAGGGAGAAAGAGGCGGGGTAAGGTCAAGGTTGTGGTTACCCTTAGGGATAGATAAACACGGTCACCCCATACACGGCATCACAATGTAAGCATCACACCTATAAGTGGGCAGAGAGGTTGGAGGCGTATATAGGCACTGGGGGGAGGGGGGTTGGAGGGGTTAACCCCCCCCCTAAATTCTGAGAAGGGGGTTTTAATCCCCCCTCACATTCAGAAGTGGGGGGGGGGAGAAAAGGTTAACCCCCCAATTTTGGAAAAATTAAGGAAAAAATGTCTTTAAAATGACTTCCAACTGCCTTCAAACTTAAGTTTTGAGGTCAATTTGGAGGGTTGACCCCGTTAATTTGGGGTAACCACCCCACTCCGGATCAACTTGCCTTGTATGGTTCGGGCGGGTTATACCCCCCAAAAATCCGAACTATTGCCTACACCCCCCCTAAAATTTGGGAGTAACCCGGACACGCTCCCCTCCTAAAATTTGGGAGGTACCAGTACTAAAAACGCTAAAAATGGGGTATTTGGCGTATACTCCAAAAAAAATTTTCGGGACACCACCCCCAAAATTTGGGGGTCGGGTATACCCCCCCGAATCCGAGAGGCTGCCCACCTATGATCACACTTAAACCACCACATAGCAAGCGCTAACTCAACCATAGGTGTCCGACCAGCCTGGACTGCCCGGACCGGCCCCCTTCCCCCCTGAGGGTCGGTCCAGGGTACCCCTCCCCCCTAGCGCCTATTTTGGACCCTCCCTCCCCCCTAAAACCTCGGTCCAGGCCGACCCCCCGCCTGAAGGCGGTTTTTGACCCTCCCCCCCTCACAGCTGTTCCACCCCCCCCTATCTACTTAATGTGCGATAGGCATAAAAATCGTTTTTTTCGTGCGCGCGACTGAAAATATACAGGCTCAAAATTTGTGCGCGGAAATTCGTGCGCGCACGAATTTCGTGCGCTAACTTTATATACGTATATATTCCTCATAAATATAACAATAATTTTAGTGTTCTATACAAATTTTTATAATTTATAATAAACCTTAGGTTTTTTACAAACTGGTTGGTACGTTACATTAAAAATAAAAAAAATAAAATTCAGATGTTCGTTTTAAAAACGAACCATAGGTGTCCGACCAGCCTGGACTGCCCGGACCGGCCCCCCCCCTGAGGGCCGGTCCAGGGTACCCCTCCCCCCTAGCGCCCATTTTGGACCGTCCCCCCCCCTAAAATCCCGGTCCAGGCCGACCCCCCGCCTGAAGGCGGTTTTTGACCCGCCCCCCTAACAGCTGTTCCACCCCCCCCCCTATCTACTTAATGTGCGATAGGCATAAAAATCGTTTTTTTTCGTGCGCGCGACTGAAAATATACAGGCTCAAAATTCGTGCGCGCACGAATTTCGTGCGCTAACTTCATATACGTATATATTCCTCATAAATATAACAATAATTTTAGTGTTCTATACAAATTTTTATAATTTATAATAAACCTTAGGTTTTTTACAAACTGGTTGGTACGTTACATTAAAAATAAAAAAAATAAAATTCAGATGTTCGTTTTAAAAACGAACCGTTTTTTAAAAACAAACGGTCCGTTTTTTTAAACGACCGGTCCGTTTTTTGCGCTGCCGCCGTTCGTTAAACACTTGCCCGGCAAGTTGCCGCATGCAAAATAATGAAATGAAAACAAAATACAATGATTATTATTATTTATTATGTAACCGGAAAATAGAAGAAAGTTGGTCAAACTTTTACCGGAAGCAAAAAAAATCAACAAAAAGGTACCTCTTATAATATGTTAACGTTTTTAACAGTTTCCAAAAGTTTTTTTGGCAGGTCCAGGGTATTCCCCCCCCCCCCTAAGTACCCCAGTCCAGGCTTCCCCCCGAAGGACCCTTCAGTCCAGGCTACCCCGGGGTCAAAATTTTTTAATTTGGTCCAGGCTGACCCCCCCTCCTGGGCCTACAAAATGGCAAAAAATGGGCTGACCCCGGGGTCAAACTCGCCCCCCCCTAGCCGTCAGGGGGGGTCCTCCGGCGGGTGGGTGCGTACAAAAAAAAAAAAAAAAATAGAAAACCACCTATGAAACGAACCGTTTTTTAAAAACGAACGGTCCGTTTTTTTAAACGACCAGTCCGTTTTTTGCACTGCCGCCGTTTGTTAAACACTTGCCCGGCAAGTTGCCGCATGCAAAATAATGAAATGAAAACAAAATACAATGATTATTATTATTTATTATGTAACCGGAAAATAGAAGAAAGTTGGTCAAACTTTTACCGGAAGCAAAAAAAATCAACAAAAAGGTACCTCTTATAATATGTTAACGTTTTTAACAGTTTCCAAAAGTTTTTTTGGCAGGTCCAGGCTATTCCTCCCCCTAAGTACCCCAGTCCAGACTTCCCTCCCCCCCCCCTAAGGACCCTTCAGTCCAGGCTACCCCGGGGTCAAAATTTTTCGAAAATTTGGTCCAGGCTGACCCCCCCTCCTGGGCCTACAAAATGGCAAAAAATGGGCTGACCCCGGGGGCAAACTCGCCCCCCCCGCGCCGTCAGGGGGTCGGACACCTATGAACTCAACAACAAATACAACCATAGGTGGGCAGGGGGGGGGGGTTGGGGGTGGGGGGGGGGTTATACCCCCCCAAAATTTCGGATTTTGCTGACACCCCCCCTTAAATTTGGGGTAGTCGGGGACACCCCCCCCCCAAATTCGCCTCCCAAAGAAAAATTTTTAAGTGTTATAAAAGGACTAAAAAATTTTTCCGCGCTTCGCGCGGAGTGTTTATTACCTTATTTCCCCGTTCATTACCTTTTATTACCTTTAAATTCAACCGCTACGAGGGCAGTTTAAATTTCCCCGCTACGCGGCCAGTTTAAATTGGCAATTTATCTTAGTTTTTCAATTGCAAATCGATTATCCCATTCAGTAGTTAAGGCATACATGTTTAATAAAACTACTATAAACACTATTATCCTTTTTTTAACGTTTTAAACACATGTTATAAATGTATAGTATAGCTATAAAAAACCTTAAATTTTGTAATTAGTATCATTTGGAATTAAAATTTCTAGTGTATTTTAGCGCCTCAAATTATAAATTTTCTCCTCCGGGGGGCATTGTTCCCCCCGAACCGAACCCCCCTGACTGAATTTTTAAGATCACAGAAAATTATGTAGAAATTAGGTAAAAAAACAAAAGTAAAATGTATGTTCACGGGATCACCAGGAGACGATTTTTAAGCCGTTTTTAGTATATATTTTAAAAAATTTTCGCCTCCGGCGGGGGGGGGGGCACCCCCCCACCCCCCCGGCCGACGCTGCGCGACGGCTGGCGCCGCCACGCGGTGCGGCCGGCGGCGCTTCGCGCCGCTTTGACAACACTTTTTTCCCCCCCCCCCCCCTGGACCGACGCCCCTGTAATGTAATCCTGACTACGCCACTGCACTTTATTATTAAAAGAATTAAAAAAAATAAAATTTATAAGTTGCAATAAGGTCTTATTTTAATCTTACACAGTTTAAAAGCATTTATAAGCTTGTTTTACGTTTTTTTACGCGTTTTAAGCTCATTTTAAGGCAGCGCGGAAATATTGGGTACACCCCCCCCTAAAAATTTGGGTCTTGCTGGACACCCCCCCTAAAATTTACCCCCCCCCCCCTATACCCCCCCCCCCCAAAATCCGAGAGGCTGCCCACCTATGTGTGTGTGAGCAATACGTAATGAGTCGAAGCACGTAACATATACCTACCGCCCCCCCCCCCCGAACTGAAATCCTGGGCATGCGCTACTTATCACGCTTATTCTCTCCTTCCCCTGACCTGGTTCATGACCCGATTTGGTGTCTGACTTTGGTATGGTAGTGTTTGGCTATTACAAGAAAATAATGTCTTTGTTCCTTTTCACAGCAGCTCCATATTAAGGATAATACTTTTGTGATATGATTTTGTAAAAAGTAACAATAAGCACCAGGCCATATTCAAGGGCTACTATTAGCCCTTCTATAATTCTATGGGTAAGATGAATGCATATCATATGATTATTAATTTTACAAAAAGTGACAGTGTAAGTCGTTTTAGCGAATTTAGCAAATAGGTAAAACACAAAGTGTTCATGTTTCCATGAGCCCTATCTTCACAGTTCAATTCTGAAACCACATTGTTGAAACTTAGATTCTTGTTTAACAAAACAGTGAGTATTGGACATAATATAAATTAATTATTTATTTTGATTCATTTTGTCAAACATAGCATTTTAATATTTTGCATAGTTATCCATATATTCATAATGAGTCAAAAACATGTTGACTCATTTTGTCATAATAGTAAAACCCCAGTAAATAGAGTCACACCCCGTTTGACCCACTATTACATGAACTTACAAATTGTGACTCAATGTTACATGACCTGATTTCTCGGTATTATAGTTCGTTTGCAGTTGGCTCCTTTTGCCATAAGGTGTAGATGGTTTTCTACTCAAAACGCAAAAAAATATTTTTTTGAAAATTTTCGCATTGACTCATTCTGCCGTAGTAACGACGATTTACCCATATCGATTTTCGATTTTGAAGGAAAAATAGGCAAAAAAAGCTAATTATAGGTCAAAAAGCCCCTTTTATTGCATTTTTGAGCTACCTGTTTATTGCTTGAAACATTTTCACTTTGAGACCTCAAAACTTAAGTTTGGAGGCAGTTAGAAGTCATTTTAAAGACATTTTTTTCTTCATTTTTCTAAAATTGGGTAATTAATTTCCCTTTCCTACTTCCTAGTGGGGGGGGGGTTAAACCCCTCTTCTTAGAATTTGGGGGGTAACCCCCTCAACCCCCCGTGCCCATGTATGGCTTAAATCCCTAAATTTAAAATCTCGTACCCCCGTCGACCACCCCTCCTTACAAGTGACGGGGGTCCGGAGTCCGGCAACTGAATTTAACCAAAAACACCTACGCTAGCAACCAGGTCAAGGTGGTACCCGTTGTTGTTGTTGTTGCATTACATGAAACTTATCTTCACTATGCAGATTATGCAAAGGGCAGCAGCTAAGACTAGCCAGGAGGGGCAAAAAAATTTCACCCCCATGATTGAGACTCTTTGTCCAACATCAATAATGATGTTAGCAACCTTTACAGCGAAAAGATTAGTGGTACCCGTAGGCCCGCTAGGCGTTTCCCGCAAGTTAGCATGGTCCTGGTGGCTTAATAGCATATGGCACGATGATCACCACTACATGGGGTGAACGCAGGGGAAGGGGGTGGGGAAAAGACCTTTCCTTTTGTTTATATATATATACAGACCTGTGCACGGTCTGGAAATGCCCCCCCCCTCGTTTTATCGCCCCCCCTGCCAAAAAATGAAAAAGTACCCTAAAATTATGACGCTATTTTTGACCTATGATGATGCCATTTATTGCGAATTTTTTGCAGTTTTTAGCCAATTTCAAATTTCAATTTTGTATTTTAAGCCAAATTAGACCTATTTTTACAGCAATATGTAAATGAACGAGTAACTACAACGTATTGCTGCGGACATAATTTCAGTTTGGAATGTAAAAAGTAACCGTGTCTTTTAGAAATTTTTGCGCCAAATATTTTAATAAATTTGCCAGACAAGTCGTTTTTATTCTAATTTAGTCATGGATATATTTGGTTTTGTGTTATTTTTCTGCAATATAAACGCTAAAAAATGGTCCAAAAGCAACTACAATGCAATTTCTCTTTTGGCACGCCCAAATTTCGCTGGAAAGAAAACTCCAAAACCAATTTTTTTTGCATAAACACCACTAAAAGTGTTATTTTAAAATAATTTCTGTGTTCCAAGCAGTGCTAAGCTTCCTATGAAATACTTTAGAGATTTCACACTTTAATCCAACCAATGGTTTTTATAACAATTTATACGCCCTGAAAAGCGTGTTGTACTGTTGCAGAAAAATTATAGCGCAACGAAAAGTTCCACGCAACAAAATTCATCTTTATGAATTAAGATGGATTAACGTTGGCGTTTTAATTAATGAATCTTTAATATCGGGAATCGTCATCAAATCTATTTTTATTTAATTGAAAAAATTACACATTGTTGAATGAAAGAACCTAACTGCCTGACTCCACGTATATTTTGCACAAACTTTATATTTATGGTTAAATTATATCTGGCTGACGCTGAAAATTAGAATGCAGACATGAGGGAACCAATTAAAATTGTGCGGTAATGACGTTTAAAAAAAACAAATAAGAACGCAGAATTTTTTTTAATTCCACCTTTTTACAAAATATACTAGATCTAACCATTTTTAGCCCCTTAAAAATTTGTGTTTGGGTTTTAAATTAAGTAAATTGATAAATAATTATAAAAGTACGGGTTTTGATCTTTATTATTAAACCGATTTCGTTAAAAATTTTGAATGGGTTTGTCGTTATAGTCGATTCAATACTGCAAATTTCGCGGTCAGCGAGATTTTATTTGCCTTTATAATTATATTTTTTATTAGTAATTGATTCATGTAACTCGCCTAGTAGTTTTAATAATAATAGATATCATATAATTAAGATAAGATCCTAAAAAATATTCGAGAATTGAAAAAATCATAAAAGAAAATGACAAGTTTAGAAAAATAACTTCAAATATCGATCAGTATTAATTATCATATTATGCACACAACTTGTGATACAAAACATTGTATTCATGGAAAATCATAAAATGTTAATAAATTTTAGGACTTGAGGTTCTGTCTTTAAATGGAAATCCTATTAGCCAAATAAGAAAACGTGATTTGGTGTACTTAAAATATTTGAGACAACTGTCAATGCTGGATTGTAACATAAAGCACATAGAAGCACACTCCCTTCAGCAAGTTCCTAATTTGGAACTTCTTACTCTTACAAGAAATTCGCTTGTCAGGTTTAATAATAGTATTTTTTATTGACGAAGAAAATTTTCATGAAGTTGTTTTTAAAAGTTTGTTATTTGTTAAATTCAAATCGAAAGCCATAACTAACATATAAGTAAAGAATTGTGGTTAAAATATGCACTAAGAATAGGAGAAATGATGTAAAAATACAGATTAGAAAAATGATGTAAAAATCCACATAGTTATATAGTTTTACACAAGAATATACTCTTTGGTTAAAATGGATTTTCTTTTTAATGCACCATTTTTAAAAATAAACACCATTTTTAGTACTATGATGCTTGATTTGTGATGTGTTTTAACAACTTTACTTATTATTAGAAAATTTTAAATTAAAAGATGCTGTCTTTTTTCTAAAGGCAAATAAAACTTAGCTGACCTTGATGATCTGCAGTATTGAATCAAGTATTTAACAATAAAACCCTTTACAATTATCAGCAAAAACGGTTCAGCAGAATAAATTTCACATTTACACAATTATTTATCAAACAAAAGCAATTTTTAAAAGGCTAATTTAACTATTTTTTTATATTTTGTAAAATGTGAAAGTTAAATTTTTTTTAAAAAATACCGTCATAACCGCACAATTTTAATTGGTTCGCTCATTCATGTATCCTATACATATTTAAAAGGTCAGCCAGATATAATTCAAACATACCCTATTTGATTTTTTTAAAGTAAAAATTTGGTTTATAACTTTCAAAACCATCAGCGAAAAAAATAATTGTATTTGCATTTAACAGTTTTAGAAAATGAACTGAATTTTATATTAAGTATTTTGGAACTTCAGAATTGTTTTAAAATTTTTCATCAATATTCGTCCAATAGAAATGTTTTATTTTTAAAAGTAATGTATAAAAACCAAATCTATTTCAACTACACATTATTAGTAACTCGTTAACAGTTGGGAATTAATTTTAGATGAAAAAAAAACAAAACAATTTTTTCTCAGTATGACATTAAACTAAAAGAAAAATAAAATACACCACGAATTATTATACCGCATGTTTATGGTTAAATTATATCTGGCTGACCATGCAAACATGAGCGGATCAAATAAAATTTATGACGTGTTTTTTAAAAACAAATAAGAATGCAGAATTTTTTTTTAAATTCCATCTTTTTACAAAATATACAAAAATTAACCAACTTTAGCCCTTAAAAAATTTGCATTTGGGTTCCAAATTAAGTAATTTGATAAATAATTATTAAAATATGGGTTTTGATCTTTATTATTAAACCGCTTTCGTTAAAAATTTTGAATGGTTTTATTGTTAAATAGTCGATTTAATACTAAAATTATCGAGGTCAGCTAGATTTTATTTGCCTATAACATCAATTTTCGATTTGCTGAGAAAAAATATGAAATAAAATAATAACACAAAATATTTTTTCAATTATTTTAATTTTTTACCTAATAAAAATTTTTTACTGTATATTATTACCTATGTTATGTTAAAAAATTATTTAGCCTTAACTTAACCTAATTTATTTCTGATATGTTAAAAAATTTGTTTGTGATAATTTTGCTTACCGGTTTACATTTATTTTTTTATTTCTGATATGTTGCTCTGGCGCAGTGGCAGATCTTACGTCTTGCATACTGAAGGTCCCTGGATCTAGTCCCCGCTGAGACACACTGCATTGTGATAATATTCTTTGTTAATATTGTTATATGTAGTATTTGGTTGCGCAATTACTGCTGAGTAACATAGGTCTTGCGTATCCTGCTTTATGCGAAACAAATAAACTTTTTTTAACTTTTAAAAAAAAAATTATTTGTGATAATTTTGCTTACCGCAAGCCTAAACATCAAAAATTCGTTTGAATTTTTTTAGCATTTAAAAGAATCTTTTTAGTACTTATACTAATTTTTTGTCCGCCCCGATATATCGTTCTCTGAAGCTGTAGATAATAAAATCTCCGCCCCCCTCCCAAATTGAGTTAACTAATTCTTCTTTTGCCTTCAGTTTATTAACACAAAAAAGCTGTATTTGGGCTGAATTTCTACAGTGATTTTATACTGCCGTCCAGAATGCTTCCTGTGTCGTCACACTAGAATATCACTAAATTATACAGGATGTCGAGTTTAGCAATTAATTTTGTTCTCTAAAGCTATAAAAGATAATTATAGAATTGAAGAATCCATGTTTCGAGGCTTAGGAAGACTTTCGTCATTAAACCTGAAACAAAACCGAATAAAAGATATTGAAAATTATGCATTTGCCAATTTACCAGCTTTAAAAAACTTGGATTTAAGCTATAACCAGATTACTAAATTAAGTCCTGGTACTTTTGAAAACAGTTTCAATGCCAATAAACATGGTTTAAGCTTGGGTCTTGGGTTAGTGTGTTTTTACTTTTAAATAATAGTTAAATTTTTTGTCATTTTACAATTTCTAAATGAGTAAATCTAAAATAATGTTTTTATTTTTAAGGTCATATGGCCGTAAGTAGATGCATTGCGCTTTAATTAGGAGCGCTCCAATTAGAACGTTTACTAAATGTATGGAGTAATATAATCAAGTCACATATGGTTTTTTCTCTTTATTTGTATGTTACATATTTCTAAAGATGTAACAAGAATTTTTTCGCCAAAATTATTGCTCCTATGAGTTTTACAAACTGCCTCACTATGAGTTTTACACACTGCCTCAAATATAAATATTTTTAATAAATAAAAAACCCCGTTTTTTTCTTTGGCAATAAATGCGTCGTTTTAACGAGCACGACCAAAGTAACTGACTTTAAAATGAAAACATTTAGATTGATACAAATTTAACGCCTACCTATTAGTTTCGTGCCTTTAAATTTTTAAATTTGCATGAAAATACTAAAATTGACCCAAAATCAAGAATTAACTTAAAGGTGCGGGTCAAATTTTTTGTCTTCGATTTTATTATTTTGATTATTATTTTTTGCAATAGCTCACAAAATTTTTTCATCAAAATAACTCCAGTGGTTCAGGCGATATGATCTTCCGAAAGTAGCGTTTTTAAATCCTCCCAAAACAATTCTGACTCTAAAAGATGCTCAATGGGTGTTAAAACTTAATTACAAAATATGCATTCAAAGAACGCGGCTACTTTTTGCAATTTCTAATTGATATTTTATCGTTAAAATTAGTGCAGTATTTGTCGCGATATTGCGTTTCCCTAACAATTTTTTTCGCTAAAAATACGAAAGTGAAGGCAAAGAAGTTGGGCAAACTTCATCTAACACTGCCGTCGTTTTGTTTTTTAGCAAAAAAATTTGTTTTTTTGTACAGGAAAAGCAATATCTCAACAAATAGTGTACCAATCTTAACGACAAGATACAAATTAAAGTAGAAAATAGCCGCTTTCGTTGAGTGCATATTTTGTAAAAAATAAATCTTAATACCCATTTAGCAATCTTTCAAGTACAGAATTATAGAAAAATGCCATTTTTGGAGGGTCATTTCTCTTGAACCACTGGAGACATTTTATGAAAGCATTTTTTTGGGCTATTGGTACAGTCGTAAGGTTTTTACAAAAAATAATCAAAATTGTAGGCAAAAAGTTTATTCGGTACCGTACCTTTAACAGTAAAGATGCTGTTTGTAATATGACTTATATTTTTGTATACTTTTATTTTTTTCCGCCCGGTTCTTTCGTGCTAATTTGCAGAAAATTTTAATTGTTTTCTTAGGTAGATATACCTGATTTCTAAGCGGATGAAGCAATTTTGAACAATTCCAAAGTTCAAAATGGTTATTCGTGGATCTGTTTCTGGAATATATGTTTTAGCAACTTCCAAAGAACTAAATTAATGTTTAAATTTATTTTATTTAAATAAAGTTGAACCTATATTATAATACGGTCATGTAAGTTTAAAAATAATAAATCTTTCTGATTTTTGTTTTTTTCCTAGTCTCTAGAAATACAAACCTGATCAGGATATAGGATTTAAAAGCAGTATTACACCGTAAAATCGATTTTTAGGCATTTTTAAAATTTTAGGTAGAAACAATTGCTTAAAAGTTTACACGTTTCAAACACATAAGCAGACTTTCATCCGGAAATACAAAAAAAAATCATAGCAAAGAATGAAATAAATAATAACTCTTGAAGTGTTTATAATAAAAATTTAGGTTATATTTTTGATAAAAGTATCTAAAATTAGTGTGTTATTTCGCAGTTTTCGGGTAGTGCATTTAATTTTGGCACTTTTTTTGTTTTTCCAATGTAACTTTTCACTGTATGGCTTGATTTTCTTGTTTGATAGCTCATTTTGAAGCTTTCACGATACTGCGTTGCGTCACAAAAGTTTCACTGTACAAAAGTGGTTTTTTTACTTAATTAAATCAGTTTTTTTTAAAATGGAAAATTGCCGAAATTAAATGTGTGCATTTAATTTCGACACTTTACAATTAATCGATTGTTTCTCAGTCAAAAAATCATCATTTTCAAAAATTTAAAAGCATATAATTATCTCCAGACAGTTTTCTTTAATTTAAGCTTCTACTTGTTGTTCAACGTTTAACCAAAAATATATAATACTATATAATATATTAAGGAAAAATATGACACTCAGTCTCAGAAGCGAAACTATTTGGTGCCATTTTTTGAGCACTGCCATTAAGTGTTGTGCGCATAAAATGGCAAAACAACTGTTCTTATTTAGGCATGTGTCGTGTAATTGGGCACTGCTAAAAATGTAGCAGTGTTTTTGCGCATATCCTAGCATGCTAACTCGAACGCACTGCATTTTAAAGTACACTGCACTTTTTTGGCAATCTTGTGCGCATATATCGCATAAACTGCACATAAAATAGCACAACCGCGGGAAAGAAAAAAAATAAACCGACTAAAAACCACTACTTAGTTTGCACACTGTACAAAAAATACAAACTTTTAGTATAGACATACAAAAATAAAATCCAATGCAATACATAAATAGATTTTTTTATGTATTGCATTGGATTTTATTTTTGTATGTCAATACTAAAAGTTTGTATTTCTGTTGAGTGTGCAAACAAAGTAGTGGTTTTTAGTGGGTTTATTTTTTTTGTTTCCCGCGTTTGTGCCATTTTATGTGCAGTATATGCGCATATATGCGCGTAAGATTGCCAAAAAAGTGCAGTGTACTTTAAAATACAGTGCGTTCGAGTTAGCATGCTATAATATGCGCAAAAACACTGCTACATTTTTAGCAGTGCCCATTTACACGACACATGCCTAAATAAGAACAGTTGTTTTGCCATTTTATGCGCACAACACTTAATGGCAGTGCTCAAAAAATGGCACCAAATAGTTTCGCTTCTGAGACTGAGTGTCATATTTTTCCTTAATATAATATATAGTATTATATATTTTTGGTTTAACTGGCAAAAAGTTACAGCTAAAACGCCAAATGGTATCAAAACGAGCAAAATTTGGGAAAAAAATGCATTTAATTTTGGCAATTTTTAAAAGGACCCCCTTAATCGAGTTTAAGTGCAGTGCTTTGACCCCTACACATTTCAAAGTTGTCTTTTAACTATTTATAACTACAATTTAACACCCGACCACTTAATTCAACCCGTTTTTACTTACAGCAATATGTGTGCCGAAATTACACTATTTTATTTTATAACGATTGCTCACCACAGACACAACGTAGAACCACAGGGACTAAAAATTCTGAAAATAGACAAAATTTTACGACGACAGTTTAATTTTTAAACCAATTTATTGCGTAATCATGAAATGCCCATGTTCTAAAAACGAGTAACAATTTTATTTTTTATAAATCGCACAATTTCACATGAAAAGATCATAACATAACAAATAAAAAGCTCACGACAGTCATCTACACATAATTAACTCCCATTTGAGCTATCAAACGTCGTATTCCATCCAGGATTACTAAAGATACAGTCCAAAATAAAAAATGCCCAATTTGGAAAAGTGCCGAAATTAAATGCACTACCCTATTCGTTTTTCTTAAATACTGCTTTAAATATATACAATTCATTCTTTATAACACCTCATACCTGATCAATTTTATTTTATTCTCTCCTGTCCCCATAGAATTTTTCGAAATTAGCTATGTACATAGATTTACATTATCTGCAAGAAAGTTTGCCGTTTAAAAATGGGCATTATTAACAGAATTAATTTGGAATTTTTAAAAAAATTTAATTTTTGATATAAAATAGTTTTTGCTTAAAATTTTTAATCGCTTTGTTGATAAGCCTCCAATTCAATAATATAATTCGTTGAGGTCAACTAGGCGTAATTTGCCTATATTGCTTCTGGGCCCGTATGCAGAAATGTTACTAGGGCTTATGTTGTTTTTGGAAGTTTTATTTTCTTTAAAGGACTAAGCTAAAACCAAAATTTAAATATCCTGTTTAGATAAAATATATACTTATGTTATAAAGCTATTTTTACAATAAATAATACCAAGATTTGTAAATACACCTTCGAATATTGAGTCTAACTACTAGTCCCATCTCTGCATACGGGCCCAGGGCTTAAAAGTTTAATGTATTTTTCAGTGCTACATGTTTTTGCTGTTACGTTAAAAATAAACGCGTTTATTTAAAAAAAAATTAATTTAAATCAATTTGTTAGGGGATAGCTGTGACGATGCTAAAATTTCTAGACATTTTAAAAAATTTACAACCATCGCGCAAATTACCATCTATCTAAAAATTCACTAACCCTCGTTTTTGGGTAGTAAAATGTAAAATCGATGATTCAGTTGTTGTTTTTACGTTATCAGAAATCGGTTTAACTGAAGAATCGTATGCTGGACCAAGGAAACCTGGTGATAAGTTGGATCAAGGTATTTCGATGTTAAGGTGGTTCTCCTAATCGGCCAATCTGGAGGCCCTTCACACACCGTAATACACTGCGGCGGATTATCGATTAATATGTTTGGATTGTGTCGGAGCCAGATTCGCAGCCAATCAATATTTTCAGTACAATTCCATGGATTACCTTTTAATATTCACGTCATTAAAAAAAATGTAATTTGAGGCAACATTTTTGATTGATATACTTTAAAAAATATTTATATTTGAGGCAGTGTGTAAAACTCATAGTGAGGCAGTTTGTAAAACTCATAGGAGCAATAATTTTGGCGAAAAAATTCTTGTTACATCTTCTAGAAATATGTAACATACAAATAAAGAAAAAACCATATGTGACTTGATTCATATTACTCCATCACATTTAGTCAAACGTTCTAATTGGAGCGCTCCCAATTACAAGCGCAATGCGCATCCTACTTACGGCCATATGACCTTAACAAATAAAAACATTATTTTAGATTTACTCATTTAGAAATTGTAAAACAAAAAATTTAACTATTATTTAAAGTAAAAACAAACTTACCGCAAAGACCCAAGCTTAAACCATGTTTATTGGCATTGAAACTGTTTTCAAAAGTACCAGGACTTAATTTAGTAATCAGGTTATAGCTTAAATCCAAGTTTTTTAAAGCTGGTAAATTGGCAAATGCGTAATTTTCAATATCTTTTATTCGGTTTTGTTTCAGGTTTAATGACGAAAGTCTTCCTAAGCCTCGAAACATGGATTTTTCAATTCTATAATTATCTTTTATAGCTTTAGAGAACAAAATTAATTGCTAAACTCGACATCCTGCATAATTTAGTGATATTCTAGTGTGACGACACAGGAAGCACCCCGGACGGCAGTATAAAATCACTGTAGAAATTCAGCCCAAATACAACTTTTTTGTGTTAATAAACTGAAGGCAAAAGAAGAATTAGTTAACTCAATTTGGGAGGGGGGCGGAGATTTTATTATCTAGAGCTTCAGAGAACGATATATCGGGGCGGACAAAAAATTAGTATAAGTACTAAAAAGATTCTTTTAAATGCTAAAAAAATTCAAACGAATTTTTGATGTTTAGGCTTGCGGTAAGCAAAATTATCACAAATAATTTTTTTTAAAAAGTTAAAAAAAGTTTATTTGTTTCGCATAAAGCAGGATACGCAAGACCTATGTTACTCAGCAGTAATTGCGCAACCAAATACTACATATAACAATATTAACAAAGAATATTATCACAATGCAGTGTGTCTCAGCGGGGACGGGTATCCAGGGACCTTCAAGTATGCAAGACGTAAAATCATTGCCACGGCGCCAGAGCAACATATCAGAAATAAAAAAGAAAATGTAAACCTGTAAGCAAAATTATCACAAACAAATTTTTTAACATATCAATAAATAAATTAGGTTAAGTTAAGGCTAAATAATTTTTTAACATAACATAGGTAATAATATACAGTAAAAAATTTTTATTTATTAGGTAAAAAATTAAAATAATTGAAAAAATATTTTGTGTTATTATTTTTATTTCATATTTTTTCTCAGCAAATCGAAAATTGAGTGTTATAGGCAAATAAAATGTAGCTGACTTCGATAATATTTTAGTTTTGAATCGACTATATAAAAATAAAACCATTCAAAATTTTTAACGAAAGCGGTTTAGAATAAAGAGCAAACCCCATATTTTAATAATTATTTATCAAATTACAAAATTTGGAACCCAAATGCAAATTCTTTAAGGGCTAAAGTTGGTTAATTTTTAATATTTTGTGGAAAGGTGGAATTCAAAAAATCTGCATTCTTATTTGTTTTTAAAAAACACGTCATAAATTTTATTTGATCCGCTCATGTTTGCATGGTCAGCCAGATATAATTTAACCATAAACATGCGGTATAATAATTCGTGGTGTATTTTATTTTTCTTTTAGTTTAATGTCATACTGAGAAAAAATTGTTTTGTTTTTTTTTTCATCTAAAATTAATTCCCAACTGTTAACGAGTTACTAATAATGTGTCATTGAAATAAACTTGGTTTTTATACATTACTTTCAAAAATAAAACATTTCTATTGGACGAATATTGATGAAAAATTTTAAAACAATTCTGAAGTTCCAAAATACTTAATAAAATAATTCAGTTCATTTTCTAAATTGTTAAATCCAAATACTCATTATTTTTTCCGCTGATGGTTTTGAAAGTTATAAACCAAATTTTTACTTTAAAAAAATCAAATAGGGTATGTTTGAATTATATCTGGCTGACCTTTTAAATATGTATAGGATACATGAATGAGCGAACCAAATAAAATTGTGCGGTTATGACGGTATTTTTTAAAAAAAATTTAATTTTCACATTTTACAAAATATAAAAAAATAGTTAAATTAGCCTTTTAAAAATTGCTTTTGTTTGATAAATAATTGTGTAAATATGGAATTTATTCTGCTGAACCGTTTTTGCTGATAATTGTAAAGGGTTTTATTGTTAAATACTTGATTCAATACTGCAGATCATCAAGGTCAGCTAAGTTTTATTTGCCTTTAGAAAAAAGACAGCATCTTTTAATTTAAAATTTTCTAATAATAAGTAAAGTTGTTAAAACACATCACAAATCAAGCATCATAGTACTAAAAATGGTGTTTATTTTTAAAAGTGGTGCATTAAAAAGAAAATCCATTTTAACCAAAGAGTATATTCTTGTGTAAAACTATATAACTATGTGGATTTTTACATCATTTTTCTAATCTGTATTTTTACATCATTTCTCCTATTCTTAGTGCATATTTTGACCACAATTCTTTACTTATATGTTAGTTATGGCTTTCGATTTGAATTTAACAAATAACAAACTTTTAAAAACAACTTCATGAAAATTTTCTTCGTCAATAAAAAATACTATTATTATACCTGACTAGTGAATTTCTTGTAAGAGTAAGAAGTTCCAAATTAGGAACTTGCTGAAGGGAGTGTGCTTCTATGTGCTTTATGTTACAATCCGGCATTGACAGTTGTCTCAAATATTTTAAGTACACCAAATCACGTTTTCTTATTTGGCTAATAGGATTTCCATTTAAAGACAGAACCTCAAGTCCTAAAATTTATTAACATTTTATGATTTTCCATGAATACAATGTTTTGTATCACAAGTTGTGTGCATAATATGATAATTAATACTGATCGATATTTGAAGTTATTTTTCTAAACTTGTCATTTTCTTTTATGATTTTTTCAATTCTCGAATATTTTTTAGGATCTTATCTTAATTATTTGATATCTATTATTTTTAAAACTACTAGGCGCGTTACATGCATCAATTTCTAATAAAAAATATAATTCTATAGGCAAATAAAATCTAGCTGACCGCGAAATTTGCAGTATTGAATCGACTATTTAACAACAAACCCATTCAAAATTTTTAACGAAATCGGTTTAATAATAAAGATCAAAACCCGTACTTTTATAATTATTTATCAATTTACTTAATTTAAAACCCAAACACAAATTTTTAAGGGGCTAAAAATGGTTAGATCTAGTATATTTTGTAAAAAGGTGGAATTAAAAAAAAATTCTGCGTTCTTATTTGTTTTTTTTTTTAAACGTCATTACCGCACAATTTTAGTTGGTCCCCTCATGTCTGCATTCTAATTTTCAGCGTCAGCCAGATATAATTTAACCATAAATATAAAGTTTGTGCAAAATATACGTGGAGTCAGGCAGTTAGGTTCTTTCATTCAACAATGTGTAATTCTTTCAATTAAATAAAAATAGATTTGATGACGATTCCCGATATTAAAGATTCATTAATTAAAACGCCAACGTTAATCCATCTTAATTCATAAAGATGAATTTTGTTGCGTGGAACTTTTCGTTGCGCTATAATTTTTCTGCAACAGTACAACACGCTTTTCAGGGCGTATAAATTGTTATAAAAACCATTGGTTGGATTAAAGTGTGAAATCTCTAAAGTATTTCATAGGAAGCTTAGCACTGCTTGGAACACAGAAATTATTTTAAAATAACACTTTTAGTGGTGTTTATGCAAAAAAAATT
Organism: Microlaimidae sp. YZB2_3; assembly: GCA_030248175.1. Taxonomy (NCBI): domain Eukaryota; kingdom Metazoa; phylum Nematoda; class Chromadorea; order Desmodorida; family Microlaimidae; species Microlaimidae sp. YZB2_3. Next base: position 16,959 of record JASAMX010027752.1, on the reverse strand, counting down.
GGTTTTGGAGTTTTCTTTCCAGCGAAATTTGGGCGTGCCAAAAGAGAAATTGCATTGTAGTTGCTTTTGGACCATTTTTTAGCGTTTATATTGCAGAAAAATAACACAAAACCAAATATATCCATGACTAAATTAGAATAAAAACGACTTGTCTGGCAAATTTATTAAAATATTTGGCGCAAAATTTCTAAAAGAAACGGTTACTTTTTACATTCCAAACTGAAATTATGTATAATAAACTAACAAAATATATAAAAACTAACAAAATATTTCAATAATAAAAATTTATAGTACCCATTATATTTTTGAAAACCTCAGCCGGTATGTCAGACAAACGATTGTGGGCCATGTAAAGGTGGTGTAATCGTGGGAGTCCTCGAAAGACTTCGCTGGAAAAACCGGAGAGAAAATTGTATTCCAAACTTAGACTTTCCAAATTTGAAAAGTCTAAATCTCCATAGTTGATTGAGCTTATATTATTATTTCCCAGATTAAGAGCCTTTAACAAAAGTACGTTTGCGAAAAAACATATTATTATAAAAAAGTTAATAGTGTATGGGCGCATGCTTATATTTTGATGTAAAAAATTATAAGTTAACAAAAATTTATTCACTTACCATTAATAATACAGTTAGTTTCTAATAAAAACAGTTAGTTCCGATTTTTCTTAAATGACAAATTATGTTTGTAGTGAGTATGCTTTTTTTAATGACAATACAAAAAATAACACAAGTGTTAACTAAAAAATAAATTTTATCCTACAAAGTTTAAAAAACTTCAAATATTACTGCCTAAAACATTCTTATTAGTAAAACAGATCGATTTAATTGGTAAAAGCTATTCAATAAAAATATATTCAATAAAAACCTACTTTTAAAGTTGGTTGTTGTGTTAGTAACACACGCCTTGGCACTGATGTTAAACTGTTTTTTTCCAAACTCAATTCCTTTAGGTTGTTTAAATAGTTAAAGGGTGACGGTTCAAACCCTAAAAATTAAAATTTTTAAACATTTTTTAAAAGATGAAAAATCTAAAAAAGAATATGGTGCAAGCATTATTCTCTTAGTGTTACAGCTGGTTCCAACATCAAGCCTAATTGGCCACTTTTTGGCGAGTTCCTTGAAGACTGAAACCTGTTCAGTCAAAAACTCGTACTTAGCACTTCAACAAACACATCATGACTTAATATTTCCCAAAGAATTTTTAAAAAAATATTTCAATTTATTTTAGTATTTGACAAGTGATACTAAGTCAAAAAATAAGCTCTTCTAAAAACTTTGTTGATTATTGGCAATATTAACGTGCTGGATGCCGCCAAATCTGCCACGAAACTGCCTCCAAACCGCCGCCAAACTGCCGCCATTTAGGAACTAAGGCGTTAAAGTAAAAAAAATTTATAATAAGACAGTTTTAACAAATTCATACTTTATTTTTCGAACTTTAAAATTTACACAAATGTGTTATAAATATAAACTCGGTTTTACTCGAGTTTTTTTAAGGTTAAGTTTACGCGTTACTAAGCCTAAGAAAAGCCTAAAAAACAATCTAAATTTCTTCGCACAGCTATTTGTTAAAGTTTAGGTTGTTTTTAAGGCTTCGCTTAGGCTTAGTAACGCATAGGCTTAACCTTAAAAAAGTCGAGTAAAAAAACTCGAGTAAAACCGAGTTAGCCTATATTGCGCGCTGAAAAGTTTGGGCGGTGTGCCGTGTCCGTGTGCGCTAAAAATTGATAACTGCTTTTATATTGATACCTATGCTGCTGGAGCAAAATGCCCCACGGCGCAATAAACTATAGTCTGCTCAGCTACTTTCTAAAAAGGAGATCTCCGTGAACAAACACAACTTGGTTTTGTTTTCAATTTTTTTGTAGAATAAAAAAAGATTAACAGTTTTTTTTACTATAGGCACCTTGCACTGGAATTCTGTTTATACATAAAGTATGCAATATACATAAGTGTCACCATAATGGATAATTACCGTATCTCCTACTTATCTTTCGTAGTATGCAGATCAACCGATCGAAATTTCGCGCGCTTTCGATCGGTTGATCTGCATACTACGAAAGATAAGTAGGAGATACGGTAAATATCCATTATGATGACTCGCTATGTTTATTGCATACTTTATGTATAAAACGAGTTCCAGTGCAAGGTGCCTATAAAAATTGTTAAAGATGTAAATGTGGGATTAACATTATTTAAAAATACATATTTAAAAATACGCCTTTCACGCGCGTTTACACTCTTAAGGTCTATTCATACTTATGACAAAACGTCCTTTGGACAAAGTCCAAAGGACAAACCAAAACGTCCTTTGGACAAGCCAAAACGTCCTTTGGACTTTGTCCTTTGGACGAAGTATGAACGCTACTTAGAATTTGTCCTTTGGACAAAGTCCAAAGGACAAAGTCCAAAGGGAAAAGTCCTTTGGACTTTGTCCTTTAGACAAAATCCAAAGGGAAAAGTCCAAAGGACAAAAGAAGTATGAATACGTTGTCCTTTGGACTTTTCCCTTTGGACTTTTCCCTTTGGACTTTTCCCTTTGGACTTTTCCCTTTGGACTTTGTCCTTTGGACAAAGTCCAAAGGACTTTTGTCCTTTGGACTTTGTCCAAAGGACGTTTTGTCATAAGTATGAATAGACCTTTACAACGTAATCTCTCGCTGCGGTGTGAACCTGATGTCCATTTTAATTTTGTAACTAAAGCAATAAAAATAGCTAAATAGTGTCCACACAAATGTAAAAATGATATTGGTATTGTTCTAATGTTATATTTGCTTTAAATTATAATACCTCGTGAAAAGCTGTAATCTCTGAGCAAATTCGACGACAAATCTAACGATTTGATTTTATTCCGGCTTTCAAAATCTGAGAAAATCTTGGAGTGAAGAGATGAGATGCGATTATCAGCAAGGTCCAATTTAATCAGGTTTCCAAGCGATCGAATACCGTCTACTGGAACGGAAGTAAAACTATTTTTTCTCAAATCTAATTCTTCTAACATATTCAGCAGTGGTCCATCAAAAGTTTTTGGGTGAATTTTAGTAAGTTTCAAGTTGCTGCATTTAAGTGAGTATAAACTTTGAAATTTTTGAGTTCATTTAAAATTTAGAAATATTCTTGGAATAATTTTTAAAGTGTTTTCCAAATTTTGGTTACGGTAACTGACTTAATTTCGGCCACCTTTTTTTATTTTTTTGAATAAGTTTTTTCTGGTTTTTCCAATCGACCCAAGATCGAAAACCCAAACGATAGCTATATTTGTTATTCCAGTGTAAAATTTTAAAATTTCTGTTACACTTAAAGATCAGTGGAGGTTCAAAGTTGTTTTTTATAGCGGCCGAAATTAAGGCCGAAAAACGAGCCATTAACTTCGTCACCTAGAAAAAACTTGCTATAGACTATGTTTTGCCAAAACGAACAATAAAAATTTTTAAAGATTGCAAATTTATTCTTAGGTATTGTTCCTAGTACATATAACTTAATTTTGTTTCGTTTGAAAACTTTAATAGTTATTAGGAAGACTTTAAATAATTATGTCAAAACCTTAAAAAAAACAAGTTTTAATAACCTGTATTTTTTGTTGAATTTTTTTTGGCTTAAAAAAACGTTAAAAAAAGTCAAACGAGCAAACAAAATTCTTTAAAAATACGTTAGTACGATGATATTTGAAAACGGCAAAAAAACGGAAGGTTCTTTTACCTAAATTTTAAGGTAGCCGAAATTAACGGAATCTTAAAATGCGCTGTTAGTTAAACGCATTAAAGAAAATATCAAAACATGAAATTTAACAATTTTGAGCCTTAAATAAAAGTTATTTTAAAGTTATATAGTGCTTCGTTCTAAATTTGATGCAGTTTAAACACAAACCAAAAATTGAGAAAATGACAAAAAAATCACCATTTGTATGAAAATGTTGATCATGCAGAATAACACAAATATAGAGCTTTTGCAAAAACACTTTATTCAACATTCATCCAGTTACTTTTGTGCTAGTTCTTTTGTGCTTTTAAAATAAGCCAATTTTCTAACACCCTAAATTGGTAGCCGAAATTAAGGCCTGGCCGAAATTAAGTCAGATACCCTACACTTGTTTATTTATGACGAGGTTATTTACCTTTTTTATCAAAAACGTGTGTGTAGTTTGCAAAAAATGTATGCGTTGAGCAAAAAAAATATTAATGATTTTAATTTAATAATCTCGCCAACGACATACGCATGTTATACTAAAATTTATCCTTGCGAAAATTTACGTTTTTTTATATGCATACTGATATAATTAAAATATTTAACAAAAAAGAGTAAAATACGTGACTTTATATTGCTTAGACACATTTACTGCTCTAACTTGGGCATAATTTATTGAAAAGCGGCCCAATTGAGACACTTGGATGTTATAATAGGGGCATAGTTTCTGGTAATGATTCCTACAAGAGCTAGGCCTAATTACAGTTTTAAGGCCCAATTAAAGCGCGCCCTTATTAGGGCCCTCAGAAAAAAATCACTTCATAAATTACTTTACTTAAAAAATTTACTTCTTACATTATTAGTTTTGTAAAATGAAAATCCATTATTTTTTTACCAAAAATTAGAACGTTTTTTAAAAATTGATTTCTTTTTTCGGCCTTAATTAGGACCCTAATTATTAGTGTGCCTAACTTGCCTAACTTGGACGTGCCTTGGTTATGTAGTAAATGTTTTAGAGCAATATATAAAATCACATATTTTTTTAATTTTGTATATATTTTTAATATAACTTTCGTATAAAATAATTTTTCCTATTTGTAAGATAAGCCCGTTTGATATATTTTTGTCAGTAAACAGTTTTTGTACGGACTAAACTTAATGCTCATACTCACTTTAGCACCAATCGTGTAGCGGAGATATTGCTAAATGAAAAGGCTTTTAATTCGTGTACAGGAACAGATTTTATTATAAGTGTACCGATGTGAAAGCCATTCGGTGATTTTAGTCCATTTTTAACTTCCGAAAAACTTTTCGCATCTTTACAAATTACAACCGTATGTATAGGGTCACTGGAGCAAACGCATGGGCGCGTAACGTTAGGACATGCCATAATAACATTCAAATAAAAAACAAATATCAAAAAGGTTCGAATAAAATTAAAGGTTATCAGTTGAAGTGGTTGGGTCATTTTGAAGATTCGAATCAATATTAAACCAAAACTTACTGATGTTAATTTTGAAATATCTACTAAAGAAAAATATCGCGATATAGCTTTAAAATTTGAAATAATATGATTTGTAACTTTTGATTTGTATTTTTTGAATAAAAACTTCAAGACTTCGTGGTAGTAAAAAAATTTCTTTTTAAATAACAAACAATGTCGTAAAGTGGTGAATCAAATTGTTCCTTGGCAAGCGATAATGAATAGCTGAAAAAACACTTCAGCTTAAGACAAAAACAACTATTGTCTTTACGTTGTTTGTTCTCTTTATATTTACTAAAGTAATCATCAGATAATCTTAAACGCATTAAGAAACAGAAATAATTTATTTTTTTTAATTATAAAAATTTTATTTAAAGTAGAACCTTGCTTTCTTAAAAAAACGTATTTAAAATTTTATATAAATTTTTTATAGAAATTCGGTGAAAACTTTACCCTGTCTCTAAAAACTTAGTTTTTTCGCAATTTTTATGTTATCCTCAATCGCTGAAAAATTTTACAGTAATTAAAAAAAAATGTACAGTAATTAAAAAAATCAAACAAATACAAGTAAACGCAAATTCCTAATTTTTTATCCTTTCAAGTTCTTTACTTACAGGCCCAAAGACTTCGTACTGTAGTATTTGCTTTTGCGTGGCGATATAAAATACAGTTACAGCATTAAGCGGCTTTAATAAAAAAATATTAAGCAATTCAACTAAATTGATCCCAATTTTTCCAAATTTACTTTTGGTTGAACAGTATATTATACAATAAACAATCGACTAAACAATCCAATACTGAATTTTGATACAGGTACACTATTGTCGATGGTTATTTTTAAAAAATTATCCTCCACTCCAAACTTAAAATAAAATTTTATTTAACAAACAATTTTGTCACTATGGAATGTGCATAAACAAAAACGCATAAAACAATAACTACAACAAAAATTGTTCTTTAAACCACAATCACATTTGATTAATTGTCGTAGTGGGAGTGTTCTGGCTGTTAAAGCATTCATTTTTGTACAGAGGTCTAAAAACAAAAAAAATAAAATAAAAATAATGTACACTATGGTTGAATGACGAGTAGCCGAAATAAATCAATCGTTCAAGCGCAAATAAGATTTCGAAAGTCGTTTGGTACTATCAAGTCTCTGTAATTGTTTTGGCAATTAAAGTTCGTTCGCAATCGCATGAGCGTTTGCTTTCGTTTACCGAATTGTTCATTGTCTGCTGTTTTGAACTGAGCATCATGGTTGCTCGAAATTCTTGCGTTTTGCGATTTGACGCGGAAAACTTCTTGAAAAAATGAATACCAAGTAAAAAAGCTGCTGTTTAAATTTAATTAACTCAGTCAGTATTAATTCAATTATTTAGTTCAGCGACCATTTAAATTGAGCCATATAAATAAAGTTTTTTTAAGACAACAAAAATGTTTTGGCGAAGCCCAGAAATTTTTATGCATTTATTTAATCTTACTTATATATTGTTTAACTTGATTTGAATAACAGGGTAATGAAAAAATGACTAAAAATTAACAAACCTGTAGTAGTCTCTACCGGGAAACCTAAACAAATAGTGTTTATTGTCTGTTTCTTGAGCTGTAATGTTGAACAAGAAACAGGCTTGCTCTTTGTGGTCGTAGACCACAGATTTACATGCTGGTTCGGGTCCACCCAGCAAATCGGTGACTTCCAGACAGTTTTTTATGCAATCTTGACACGAAAGAGAAGGAAATTTTCGAGCGTGTCTGATCTCGGCATCTTTTCTACTGTAAATGTGTCCGAACACACTTGTTTGAACAGACTTTTCCCAGCAGTTGCTGTCTAGAAACAATAACAACTTGATTTGATAAAATAAAACTGCACAAAAAAGAAGCAAGTTTTAACTAATTGGATTTATGAAATATTTTTAATTTGTTCGATAGGGCATTAAAGTTCCAGATTTTTATGTTTGAGTGCCTCAAAAGCAATAAAACATATTTTTGGCTTACTTTAAGCATTATAACTTAATATAGATTTTAAAAAAACACAACACTAAACCACCGTGAGCCCGCTTTCTGATCTGCCAACCAGACCACTCTGAATTTGAATAAAAAAAGTTTAGCAAATCATTGGAGTTCAGAAGCAGTTGAACGTGACAATAGTGCAATTAAAATAAATAAACCAACCTACCAAATATCCGAACTATGTCTTGTCACAAAACTTATTTACCCGAAGTTGAAACAAATATATTTTGTATGCAGGCGTGACTTGATCACAACAGCTATCGGTCCGCGCCGAAATTTGTTACTGCAAAGCAACACGACTTTAATAAATATCCCTCAGCGCAGTGTATTTGAAGCCATAAACAAGGAATTCGGTACAATCGTAAAATTAAAAAAACTTCCAGCCACCAAATTAGAAACTTTTTCATTCTAGGTATTTGTAGATTTAAGTTTAGTCGAGTCGAGACTATAAGACTTAGGTTATAACGATTTCAAACAAACACTTAGAAATTCCCTATAGATCCGAGTTTTCCAAATTACTTTTACAAATTTGTTAATAAAATGTTTTAAAATGAAACAAAGGTGTCAAATAAAAAAAATATATATTTCGGTCTAAATTATTTTGGTTTTGATTTGAAATAGAACAAACATTGTGCTAAAAGTATCAAATTTATCAAAACACTTGATAAATTTTAATGAAAACTCAAATAATCATGGATGGCGCGGAAGCACCACGGAGCGATTTAGCCACGCGGCGCCGTGCCAACCATTATTAGAGATCGTGGGGTAAATTTTGAAATTCAGAACTTTCTTCTTTTTCTTCTTCTTATTATTATTCCAATGCTCAATCCTTAAAAGCGATATTTCTCATTCGTTACTGATTGATCAAAAATAAACATGGGCTCATTGGAAAGAAGAAAGAATTACGTAACTTTCTTAAGGTCCTTGTTATCGATTTATTGATCAAAATAAAAAAATCGAAAAAAAAACCAAATAAAAACTCCCAACCGCACAATAACAGCCTTTTGGCAACAATAAGAATTGTACAAAGCTGACAACGAACAGCCCTTCATAGAAACCGCACAAAAAAAGCAAAAGGCGGTGGTGGCTTTAATTGGTAGCGGAAACCGAACCAGTTCCCAGCGCCATCTACTTCAACCGCGCGGAAAACGACGAAAACAACAAAGTATTTTTTTCAATTCTTGCATTACTGATGACAAAATTAATTTAAAGTTTTATTTAGAAAAAATAATAAGCATCGGTGGCGTGTGAACGCCACGCGGCGGTTTAGCCCCACGGCATCGTGCACACTATAATAAGAGAACGTTGAGAAACTTTTTTGTAATTTATGGTCATCTTCGTTTATTTATTACTATAATTTTAACGCTCATTATCTTAAAATCAATATTCTTACATCGTTCACGCGGTAATTTAACCCTGCGGTACCGCACCAACTATAATCAGAGGATTTTGATAAAATTTGTAATTTAAGTTATCCATCTTCTTCTTCTAATTTTTTTATTCCAAAAAAATAATTGCAATCATCGATGGCGCGGGAGCGCCCACTGCGACTTAGCCCCACGGCACCGCGACAACTATGACTTGAGCACCTGGTAAATTTTGTAATTTATGTTTATCATCTTTTTCTTCTTCTTATTATTTATACTTCAAAAAATACAATTCCAATCATCGGTGGTGCGGGGATGCCACATTGCAATTTAGCATAAGGCACCGCGCTAACTATACTTAAAAAACGTGGGTAAATTTAGTAATTCATGTTTATCATCTTCTTCTTATTATTATTTTTATTTTAAAAATTATAATTGCAATCATTGGCGCATACCGTCGCGCCAACTAAGTAGAGAACGTAAGCAAACTTTGTCTGGAGCGCCACTTCACCGCACTAACTATAATTAAACAATGTGGGTAAATTTGGTAATTTAAATTCATCTTCATCTTCTTATTAGTTTTTATTTTTAATATAAATGAATTATCGGTGGCGCGGGAGCGCCACACGGAGAATAAGCCCCACGGCACCGCGCAAACATAATTAAACAACTGTGGTTAAATTTAGTATTATGTTCTTCTTCTTCTTATTATTAATATAGTATTTTTCAAACGCTTATATCCTAAAACCAGTATTCCTCTCTCGTTACTGATTGATCAAAAAAACATGGGTTCTTTGGAAATCGTAGAAAATTGCGTAATAATTCTTAAGAACTACTTTTTATTGATAAATAATATGTGTTCTATTGATAAAATTAAAACTGTTAAAAAGTATATCTCGGCAACGGAATGATTATAAACATAATGTCATTGCACAGCTAAAACTATAGTTTATAAGGCTATTTTTTAATTTAATTCAAAAAAATGGTAGACTAGCCTTGAAAAATGCTCTAAGAATAGAGCAGAAAAAAGGGGCGATTTTTCCTAGGGCGTATGTTTTGACAGAAAAGATGTGGACTAGTCTGAAATGGACATTATGTGGACTATAAAAAATTTGCAGCTTTGGCCAGCTGCTCACTGAATAAAAATTTCTACCTTATGATAATGATTTGTTTATACATTGATCTAATCACACAGCACTGTGGCATTTTTTAGTCTGAAGAAATGTCAATTCAAAAATCATACTCACAGCAATCTTTAACAAGCGAGAAATTGCCAGTTTTTTAAATTTATAGTTGTTTCTTACACATACAAACATAGCTTTCTAATTGAAAACGTTGCGATTTCGCGCTTGTCAAAGATTGCTGTGAGTACGATTTTTTCAATTGACATTTTATCAGACTAAAAAAATGCAACAGTGCTGTGTGGTTAGATCAATGTATAAACAAATCATTATCATATGGTAGAAATTTTTATTTAGTGAGCAACTGCCCAAACCAAATGCAAATTTCCTATAGTCCATCCACATAATACCCATCTCAGACTAGTCCAAATCCTTTTTGTCTAAACATATGCCCGAGGAAAAATCGCCCCTTTTTCCTGCTCTATTCTTAGAGCATTTTTCAAGGCTAGTAGTATTATTCTAAAAAGTTTAAAATTTGTTTTTTTTCAATATGTACTCCAAAGAAATTGAGCTCATTACAAAACGCCATAGCGTTTCAATAACATTTTAATCAAAATTGCGTTTTAAATCTTAAAAAATAACGTTTCAATCAAAAATTATTTTTGCAGCTAAAATCAACAACTAAATTTTTTTTTGGTTTGGGAGGTTTCAGCCATTATGAATACTTTGAACAATCTTTTTCTACTTCCATGTAATATTTTTTATGATAATAATGAAATGCTTGCATGAAAAAATTTTATTTGTGGCTTTAAATTTAAATCGTACCATAAGAATAGTTTTTATTCGTCACTAAATCTCAATTTTTGGTTTATAAAAAAATATAAAAGGCAGAACTGCAATTTTAGCCCCTCTAAAATTGTACCTAAATTGTTTAAATTTTTTAACTTCAATACTTTTTTTGTTTAAGTTAAAACATGCGTTTTTTGATGTTATTAACTTAAACTTTTTTTAAACTTAAATTTTTAATTATTAATATTTTTTAACTTAAACTTAAATTTACCTCACTTAAACTTTTAGCTTATTTCATTTAATTCCTGTTGGAACTTAATCTTTTAGAATAGACTATTTTTCTTGTCACGAATAGATTTGCATTTATATTAATATTAATATTTACTTATTTCTGTAAGAATTTTGAAATTTAAAATTTTTGAACAATATAATTGTGAAAATTTAATTTAGTTTAGTTAAATTTAATTTTAGTTTAATTTAGTTTAATTTAGTTTAATCGAAATAATTTTCGGGTACCGTGAAATCCACAGTTTCCTTCGCTCCCTAGCATGTAAGATCCCTCGGCACTATAGAGAAGCGGTCCTATCTCGTGAAACCGATAACCAAGCCTTCTGTAAGGTGTAAAATCTTCCGGCCGCTGAAAATCTACTGCTACTAATCTCTGTTGTCTTTCTTTGAGCTCTTTTAAACGCCATTGCTCCCATGCACGAGATCGCGCGGTTTCTAGCAATGGTCTTGTGGTAGAGGAATCTGGAGAACCTGGTCTTGGTCTTTCGACCGGGTGGGGATCTAATCCTACACGATTCCAGGTCAATTTCTCAGGGGCTTTCGTTGTTGTTGTTGTCCACCACCGAGCTGGTAACACCCTTCTTCTAATAGTGGGAGGTAAAAATGTTGTTGTAGTCGGTGGCTGGGTAGTTTCAGGAGTTTGAGCCTCAACTTCAACCTCTTCGAATTCAGACCAAACAGGTTTCCAAAAGGAATCAGTTTCACTAACATCTACGAAAACCGGCGCAAAATCTTCCGTGTGAAACTCAGCAACTTCGGGTTCAGGTTTTTCTGTCACGAAAAGACGGTCCCAATTTTCTAATTCTAAGGGTTGAATGTTTTTGCTTGGAATGGTTTCTATTGTTAAAACCCTTGGTTTACCAGTTGCAGATATTTTCTGTTCATTTTTTCTATTAGCAGTTGATTCTTCATGATTTATTTCTTGTGTTGTTGAAATATAAACAGCTGATAAATTTTCTTCATAGTTACGCACAGTTGATGTTTCAGGAGTTATTTGTTTTGAAATAGTGTCCAAATTAGATTTATTTGATATATTGGTTTCTTTGAATGCATCTATTTTCATAGAAGAGCTATTTTGAATGATTTGTGGCTTTAAATTTTGAGATTTAAAATCGTTTCGTACGCCAGTCTCAAAGTTTGAATTTGTCTGGAAACTTGGTTGAAAAACTACAGCTTTTGGGTGTGGCAAAATAAATGTTTTATTTTTTTTTAAAATTTGTGCGTTTGGCAATTCTTCCAAAATTTCTCGACTTTCGCTTGATTTTTTGTGTTGATAAATAAATTGTTTGTCCGACGTTGGAACAGTGATTTTACTATTGTTTAATTCATCCAAAAGAACAGCTTTAGTTTCTTTATGAATTTCCTCTTTTTCCACGTCTTCCAACGTTTCTTTGTTTTGTTCTGATTTTTCGTGTTGTTCGTAAGTTATTTTTTTGTCTGAATTTGGAACTGCAATTTGACTTTCATTCAGTGCCTTTCCTGTAACCTTATCATTATTTGATACAATTGGTAGTTTTTGTAAAAAATCAGATAATTCAGGTAACCACTGATTCACTGATTTCATTAGTTCCGCTGTTTCTTGCGCAACATGAGAATCATTTAGATCACTTACATCACTTAATATATCTCTATTCAGACTATCTTTGAAAGATGGTGTGTGCTGAAACGTATTTTGATGTTTTGAAAATTCTGTTAAATTTTCAGCAGGTTCGTGAATATTATAAAAGCTTGAACTAGGATTTAAGAATGTCATTACAGATTCTGGAACTGTTTCAACAGAATCATTTTTTCTGTGTTCTGCTTTAGATGCTGCTGGATATGTACTTAGATTAACTGAGGCTTGAGTTTGACTTATCTCTTCCGCACTAGGATTTGTCAAAGTTAATTCTTCATCAGACCGATTTGATTTATTTTTAATTTTTTGGTTTTTATTTTTTGGTTCCACATTGGAATTTTGATTAGTGAATGTTTCTTTATTTTGGTATTGTTCCTTTATGAATTTTTCTGCTGAAGACAGTGCAGTTCCTAGATCAGAAAATGACAATTTAATTGCTTTGGCTTCAGGAAAAGTTTTTAAAACAGGGCCATTGTTGTTTGAATCACGCCATATAGCGGGTTTGTTTTGTCTGTCTTGTTGTTCTCTTTTAACAGTAAATGTTTTTGTATAATCTAAACTGTTCTGTGGATTAGGTGACAATTCCTGTTTGAAGCTTAGGTAATTGCGGCCTGCTTGAGGTGGAAGGAATTTATACGTTTCTTCATTAAATTTTTGGTTGGTTGTAGGAATTTCAAATGTTTCTTTATTAGGAACCGAAAAATTTATGTCTCTTACCAAAGTTTTTCTCTCTCCATGTTTAAACGACAAATTTAACATGTTTGCAACAGCAACTGGAACTTGATTTTGAGTTTTTGTCTCAATCTCATCACTGGGGTAGCCGATTTTTTCATTCCAATTTAATGGATATGGACCTTTTATGGGGTTCCACGCTTGCTGTGGATAATCCGAGTACGGATTTTCTAATTCTTCTGGAAGGCTGTGAACTTCCGCTGGACCTGCAAAAGGTCCGGTAAACTTTGAAGCAGCAGATGAAAACTCTTTATAAGCAACCAAAGCATCCAAAGGCTTTTGGTTGGCAGAACTTAAGCCAGTGTTTAAATCAAATCGAATACCACCAAATCCGCCATTCGACCCTGTCACAATCGTAGTTCTATGTTTTGGATTAGCCAGTGATGTAGGAAAATAATCTTCTATTTGTTGTTTTTTTAATGGCTGCTTTGGTTCAGGTCGGTCGCTCTCCTGTGTATTTGGGCTGTTTAAAAAGTTTACTGGAGATGCGTAAGCCTGATAGTTGCGATCAATCGGTACTAATTCCGGGCGGTATGTGTTCGTTCCCACTTTTTTAGCCTTTACCACAAAGCCATCCGGTACCACTATTTCTGTATTACCCCAGCGATAAACGTATTCATTTGCTGCTACGCTAATAATAGTAAGATAAAAAATAATAAAACCATACATTGATAAATATTTCGTGGTTGATGATTCTCGAACAAATAAGAAGACTTTTGTGTACTTTGCTCTTTTTAGATAACCATCTAGATTACCGTCAAAAACAACGGCCGTTTGTCTTTTTGAAACACGAAAGAACGATTTGTGGAATGAACTTTAAATAGTGTTTGTGGTGGCACTGTCAATTAACCTGATTTAATCGGCACAATGACACGTTTTATTTGGTGTAATTGGAATATCTCTTTTACAGATTGAACATTATCTTTAAGTCATTAAAAAATAGATTTAAAGTTTTCTTCGATTTACGACTCTATTAAAAAGACACTACGTTTATATTAATGAAAAATGTTACATAATATAAATTATTTATAGATTTACTTATCAAATCCGTTTGCAACTTACCAAAACTTTAAAATTGTATTATATGACAGGAATTTGTTAAACATACATCGTTCAACTTTACGCCTTTAATTAAACCTTTAAACTTTAAATGGTCAAACTAATATGATATTCAAACCACATGACATTTTAATAACGACACGAAAAAACTAAATGATTATATTTAATCACTTAGTCATGAATCACTGGATTTGTTAAAATTCATGAGTTCGTGTAAAATTAGAAATAATTAAATGATTTTTGTAGACATGTTGGTGAGTACCTTCTGTTCAGTTTTGGTTTGAGGGGGGGGGGGGGGGGGGCTGGGGGGGGGGGGGGGGGGCCGGGGGGGGGGTGACGCGGGGCCCAACTTCCCCCCCGCGGGGTATTGCGGGGGGGGGCGCAGAGGTGGGGGCGCCGCCATTTGGAAAAAGGAGGAAAAAAAAGGTCTTGAAAATGACTTCTAACTGACTCCAAACTTAAGTTTTGAGGTCAAAATGAATGTTTTAAGCAATAAACAGCTCAAAAATGCAATAAAAAGGGCTTGACCTAAAAATAATGGTTTTAAACCTATTTCCCTCCAAAACGGAAAAAGGAAAGGGGAAAAAGGAACTCAAGAAAAAAAAGGAAAGGGGAATTTGCGTCTGGGGTATTATCCCCCCCCCCCCCAAATGGGGTGTTTCCCCCCCCCCCCACTCCGGACCAACTTGCCCATGTATGGTTTGAGGTAGATACAGTTCTTCAGAGATGCTAAAATGTAAAATAATACTGGAATGATTAAAGACTGAATACTGGAATGCTAAAATACTCAATTGTTATGGTGTACCAAATGCATGTATAAATTCCAAAAAACAATAACAAAAATAAAGGACAATTTTTTGGTGGGCTATTTATGTTAAAATAGAAGAAAAATAATGAAACAAAAAATTGACATTTAAATATTATAATTCAAATGGATTAACATTTAAAAATTTTTTAGGCTAGTTTTCTATTGTTATGATGTACCAAATGCGATAAGTATAATTTTTAAAACACAATAACAAAAATAAACGACTATTTTTTTTGGTGGGCTACTCATGTTAAATTAAAAGAAAAATAATAAAACAAAAAAAAACAATTTTTTGAAAAGAAAAAAAAATAAAAAAAGTCTACCGTCCGCAGGTTTTGAACCCGCCACTTGCTCAGTAGTAGGCCGAATTAGGCCGAATCACTACCACTGAGCCATTGGAGCTACAATAAAGGCCGGTTCACACCGGAGTGGCAGCTGATAGCTGACAGTGAACGCGCGCGTTTACATCATTACACTCTCATTGTTGCTGCGGTGTAAACTGTGTGCGCTGTGCGTCACCTATCAGCTGCCACTCCGGTGTGAACCGGCCCTAACAGTCGCATAAAACAGACTTATAAATAATCTTTTTTTTTAATCGATAAGTGTGCTAATTAGGGCGCGCCCTTAGTAAGACCATGGTGTGCTAATAAGGGCGGGCCCTAATAAGAGCGCGCTCTTATTAGGGCGCGCCCAAATAAGAGCGCTTACACGCCCTAATAAGGGCCCTCCTTTCAGAAACAGGGCCCTAATTAGCACACCCGAGTGCCCTAATAAGAGCGCGCTCTTATTAGGGCGCGCCCTAATAAGAGCAGTCAATGTGTCTGAGAAATATATGAAGTCACATATTTTTCCTTTATTATTATGTTATATATTTTTGCTACTGTATTCTGATTTATCTATGTAGCAAAAATTATTGTCGAATTTTTTCATAACACCTTTACGTTCAGAAACATTCCTATGCTTGAAATGCGAATAAAGCAACATTCATATATATATATATATATATATATATATATATATATATATATATATATATATATATATATATATATATATATATATATATATATATATATATATATATATATATTTTAGCGCATTTGAATTTGTTTTTTGGTTTTTATATACTGTAATTTTCTAATTTTAAATGCATACCGCTAATTGCACGAAAACCTAATTGACCCGTGCCCCCACTGACACTGCACTTAATTTTAAAAGACAAAAAAACAGCGATTTGCGTTTTTTTTTAAGTTGATCCAATTATGTTCTTTCCGTTGAAATATATCAGCGGACGGTGTTCCCATCTACAACAAGTTTACATGGCGGGAAAAAACACAATTTGTAAATTTGTCTTAAAAGTCCTGACCGGTACAAATCTCTGTGCAGAGTTTAAGTGTTAAAATACATGTCAATTAGTGTCGAGATTTAACCAAATGGTGTTTTTTTATTTTGTTTCTTACAATAAAGCAGACAGTAGCTTTAATGTTTGTAAATAAATATAATTAAATATGATAGATTTATTTTAAAAAAAGTATTTTTGCGACTTATTATCACACCATTTTTAGGCCCGCATTGCAACTACGCTTTATACCAGTGGACGCGTTTCCTGCAGCTGTTACCGCGCTATGCCATAACACACTATAGTAGGATTGTTGTATGTATGCCTGCCTGCATTAATAATTATTAAAAAATACTGGTTATAAAGTTTGCCAAGAAATATGTGAAATGATTAAAAATCCAATGTGATTATTTCAGCAATTCACCATTTTGTAGAAAAGATAAAAACAAACAATCGTTTTTTTAACGATTTTTTGCAGATATCGCCACTGAAATTTGTTTTTAAACCACATATTTTTTACAAATTTTATTTTTTTAAAACAAAATCCGATCTCATAAAGACTTCTAAAATGTGAATCACTTTACCTCGCCTCAGTTTCTCCGCATCGCATACATACAAGCTTCATTTCAATCAAATGCAGCAATTGTGGCCACTGCATTATT
>JASAMX010027751.1:0-13818 GCA_030248175.1 Microlaimidae sp. YZB2_3 | reverse complement strand
GATCGTCCTGGCCTGTGATCGTCCACCTTGGAAGCCTTGTTATAGGCCAACATCCCACCGTCCTACCAGCCTAAGTTCCGCCAACTTGGCTTGGCCGGCTTAAGGCCAGCAATCCTCCAGCCCTAGCTTCCTAGGCCAACGTCCCGCCCAACATAACCAACTGGCTCCTACAGCCGACTTAGCCTCACCCAACTAACAACAACTAGTCAGCAACTACTAGTTAGAAACTGTTAAACGCATTTTTATAACAGAATATTAGTTTAGTAAAAAATGTACATATGACACAAAATTATATAACAAAAGGAAGATGGATTTGATGCAATGCGTGATGCAGTGTATTATTAGACATTATGCTTTATCGCACAGTAAAGAGGCTGAAGCTTAGGCTTCGGAAAATCCATCTTCCTTTTGTTATATAATTTTGTGTCATATGTACATTTTTACTAAACTAATATTCTGTTATAAAAATGCGTTAACAGTTTTAAACGGGAGCGAGTCGGGCTGGGAGCGAGTCGGGCTGGGAGCAGATTGGGCTGGGGAGCGAGTTGGGCTGGGAGCTTTTTGGACTGGGAGCGAGTCGGGCTGGGAGCGAGTTGGGCTGGGAGCGAGTCGGGCCGGGAGCGAGTTGGGCTGGGAGCGAGTTGGGCTAGGAGCGAGTTGGGCTGGGAGCGAGTTGGGCCGGGAGCGAGTCGGCGGGAGCGAGTCGTGGGCAACCCTTGTTTTATTGCCCCCCCCCCTCGCCCAAAAATGAAAAAGTACCCAAAAACGGTGGTGTTATTTTTGACCTATAATGACGCCATCATCGCAAAGTTTTTGCAATTTTTAGATTATTTCAATGCATTTTAAGCCATTTTAGACCTATTTTTATCTTATTTTTGCTTTTTTTGTCCGTTTTTTCCCTTTTTTCCCTTCTTTTTTTCCCTTTTTACTGTTTTTTTTTTTCCTTTCTCTCTGATTGCCCCCCTTTTATTGCACCCCCCGTTTCAAAAAAGTTGCCCCCGTGCCCCCCCATTTTGGAATCGCTCCCTCCAATAAAACCCGGGGGCAGTGCACAGGCCAGTGGCGTGCCCAGGGGGGGAGGCTGCCCCCCCCCCCGAAATCCGGCAAAGCCGGATTTTTTTTGTAAGGGGCTTACGTTTTTTGAATTTTGGGAGAGAAAATTTGTTTTCTTAAATATTAATACAGAAACTTTCCTGATGCCTTCCAAAAGCATATTAATAGTCAAAAAAAAATTTTCCCCGCTTCGCGGGTAGTTTAAATTGATAATTTATCTCAGTTTTTCAATTTCAAATCGATTTTGTGGCTCAATAGTTAAGGCATACATGTTAAATAAAACTACTATAAACACTATTAACCTTTTATTAACGTTTTAAACACATGTTTTAAATGGATAGGAATAAAAAAACCTTAAATTTTGTTTTAATTATCATCTGGAATTAAAATTTCTAGTGTATTTTAGCGCCTTAAATTAAAATTTTTCTTCCCCGGGGGCATCCTGCCCCCCGGACCCCTCTGACAAGGGGCTCTGTCCTTTGACTCCACTGGGGGACTCTTGCCCCCCCCCAGACCCCCATTTCTGGGGGGGGGGGCTGCCGCTTCCCAGACCCCTCTCCAGGGTTAGTATGTACCCCCCAGACCGTCCACCCCCCGAAATGAAATCCTGGGCACGCCACTGGCACAGGCCTGTAGTGTATTACACTTCAATTTTTATTTTATATATTATTTCATAGTTTATTAAAAAATTTTTTTTAGAATCTCAACTAAACAGACTAAGATGTTTCAAACGGCGGGTACCGAACACTATATTCCAGGCTATGTCCACTACTGAAATGGGATATCAGGGCACGGGAACAGAGGATGATCACATACCTTTCTTTAGAAGAGGTAATAAAAATTTTTGTAAATTTAGGTAAGAAAATCCTGCGTTTCATATGTTCATTCCGTATTTTTTTGGTGACGTGCAAAATCCCCATAAAAGTAGTGTAAAATCATCATGGCAAAAATCCTAATAACGTAGTGCAAATTCTTCATAACAATCAGAAATGCGTTTGCAACCTTACACACTCTCCTATTTTGACCACTTAAAACTCATCCCCGTCCTAGCATGGATCGACAAGCTATGGGGGGCTATTCCGGGTAAGTAATCCTTTAAAAGCTAAGAAAGAGTTCCAGAAGGGCCTTACCATCCCTCTAGCTTTTTACAGGGGGTTAACCCAAGGTAGACCAGATTGAAATCAAGAAGTGGGTCAGGGAGTCCGGTTTCTAAACAAAAAGCAAAAATAAAAAAAAAAATAGGTCTAAAATGGTTTAAAATGCATTGAAATAATCTAAAAACTGCAAAAATTTTGCGATAATGGCGTCATTATAGATAAAAAATGACCCTCGGTTTGGCATCGGGCCTAGCTCGGTGTAAGTTTATCCGGGGCTAGCCCCCGGATAAACTACCAGACCTGTGCACTGCCCCCCCCCCCCGGGGTTATAACGGGGGGGGCAATTCCAAAACGGGGGGGGGGCAACTTTTTTGAAACGGGGGGGGCCATAAAAAGGGGGGGAGCAAGCAGGGGGGAAAAAAAAAAAAATAAAAAAAAGGAGAAAAAAGAGAGAAAAGATGGGAAAAGGGGGAAAAAGGGACAAAAAAAAGCGGAAATAATGTAAAAATAGGTCTAAAATGGCTTAAAATACATTGAAATAGGCTAAAAACTGCAAAAAATTCGCGATGATGGCGTCATCATAGGTCCAAAATGGCGTCATATTTTTAGGGTACTTTTTCATTTTTTGACGGGGGGGGGAATAAAACGGGGGGGAAATCCTCCAATAAAACGGGGGGGGGGCATTTTCAGACCGTGCACAGGTCTGAACTACGGTATTAAGCAGGGCTAAATTGGAGTAAGTAAATTAGCCCTGGATAATACCGTATTAACTTACACATACCCTGGATAACATACCCTGGATAAACTTACACCCAGCTAGTTTCTAGATTATCCCGCTTCGTGAATTCCGGCCCGGGAGTCGGACAAATTCTGACTAATACTAACTTTACAACTCTGAAACATCAACTCAACGGTACTTTTGGGAATAGTGTTTAAAATTCTTATGCATTTAGGTAAAAAAATCCTTCATCTGATCCCGTATCCGTTCCCCTCAGTTTGGCATCAGGAGTCGGACAATTTGGACGCTATCGATTGGGACACGAGTGAGGATTGGTCTTCCATCGTCCGGGTTTTCGTGGCCCGATACTTGGACTTGGACTTGGGACGCTCCTGGAACGGGTGACCCGGCCCGACCTCAGCCGATTATACACAGGATGAGGAGGAAGGAAGTTTGTCGCAAATAAATCTGCTGGGGGTATGGGTAACTGACTTAAATTCGGCCAGTCTTAATTTCGGCCACTGACTTTTGTGCTCCCCGCTCAAAAATCTATGTGAATGGACTAAATACATGGAGATCGGTAAAAGGAAATATATCCAGACATATAATCCAATCCACTATATAAGTTAGCGCAGGGCAAAAATAATAGCCGGACCGGTGGCCGAAATTAAGGCTGTCCCCCGAGTTTAAATCGTTTAAGGCTGGTTCATACTTATGTAAAAACATCCTTTGGACTTTGTCCAAAGGACGTTTTTACATAAGTATGAACTAGCCTTTACCCTATGTAGCAGTACGGAAAGTAAATTGTAATACCCGACAAGCAGGTTTTAGCTCGGAAGGTCGAACGAAATTTTCTGACATCACACCTCGTCCGTAAATGACTTTTTTTTAGTGTCACTTTAACATGGGGTCCGGGTTTTTTTTATTTGGTTAATATTTTTGTGGGTTCTTTTTTAGTGAGACCAGTTGGAGCCTGTGAAAAATTTAAAAATTACAGATTAATATTTTGTAAATAGAGGTTTCAGTCAGGCATGCTAGGTTTGGTATGGTACTAGAAGCGAGGAAATAGCTCTATTTACTTAAATACCCTACTAAAAGAAGTTAAAAACCTTCCACCGCCCCCCCCCCCTCTTTTCGCGATACCCTTTCCCTGAATTTTTAAAAGAAGTCTGTACAAAAATGATGTGTAAAGAAAGCAGTGTTTGAGTAAGTATTTACTAGTGATGCTCCGGAGCTCGGAGCTCCAGGGAACATCACTAGTATTTATCTAGCTAACGGTACTTTCGATTTATACTAAAGTAGTGTTTAAAATTTAAAGTTGACTTGGTTTATACAATAATTCATATGATTATATTCTTAATCAACCGTTTTGTTAGTAATTTATCCCTGCTCAAAAAAAATTTTTTTTTGGTCCACATCATTTTTGTACAAAATCTTTGTTTGAAATCAAAGTGAAGGAGTTCTGTTTTGTTTTTTTTAAATCAGTTTAATTCATTTGAATATTTTCATAAGACTGCAATATTTAACTTCATCGACTAAAATAGGTATGAAAAATATGCAAAAGTACGGCACTTGTTTTATCGAAAAGTTCCTAATAAAGTAGTTTTATTTTCAAAGTATAAACTAGAAGCTAATTTTGAATTTCATTTTTGTCTTATTCAAAAAAAAAAATGAAAACTAAATATTCTAGATGTTATGCAATTTGCATAACATTTATTTTAATTTATTAGGCGTCTACATTTTGAATTTTTTAAACTTAAATGTCCGGCGGTGTGCAAGATTTCTCTTTAACGCTTTTTAACTAAATAGTTAAAAGACAGATGCTAAAACATTAATCAAAAAAAAAGAATTAAATACAAAACATATTATTTTTATTTACCGTGCAAATACGAAAAAAATTAAAATTCTTAAACAAATTTAAACAAAAAAATTTTAAAAAGAATTTTTAAACAATTTAACATTTGGAATTAAAAATTTTTGATACAGCCTGAAACTACTTCCGTTTTAAACGTACGAGATTCGGACCGTGGTATATAATAACAACAAGAATACATAACAAAGAATGTATCACTGTGTATTAAATTTCTTCCCTATTCGTGCATCGCGTTGACAGAAATGGGGGTTAAATTTAACCCCCAGGTCAAATTTGACCCCCGGGGGATTTCTGTCAAAGCGATGCACGGATAGGGAAGAAATTTAATACACAGTGATACATTCTTTGTTATATAATCTTGATAACAACAAAAACGTCACACTGCCATAATCACAGGTTTATAGTAAAAACAAATTTAATATTATAGATCATATAAAAATGTGCGCTAAAAAACAAATTTGATCGTGCATTAAAAAGAACATTTTATTTTTAAAAAGTTATTATTATTTTTATCATGATTTAAAATAAAAACTTTGCTAAACATCCGCTTTGTTTGGTAGAAATTAACAGGTTTATTGTTTTTTGTTTTGTTTATCTTTTTTTTGTTGTGCTCATCTTATTTGTACTCTGCCAGGGGGGCAGGGGGCGGGGCCATGGCCCCCCCTTTCTGGGTTGGCCGGGGTAAAAAATAAGGAAGATGAGGTAGGTCCAGGGGGGTGGGCGGAGGTAAAAGCGAAGGTAACTTCATTATGAACCCTGCTTCTCCCTACCTCTTCTTGGGGTATGCCAAAAATGGATTCTGCCGGCCTGGCTGCCTTGAATTCAATGTAAATAGGTATTTATAAGCTCTAATTTTGATCATTTTTAATGCTAAATCAAAAAATTTTGCCTCCGGCGGCTGGGGGGCACCCCCCAAACCCCCGACGGACGCTTCATCGCGCAAAATGCGGCGCGATATTCCGTTTTTAGTTTTCTAGAGTCTGGCCCCCTCCTTTCAAAAATCCTGGCACAGGCCCTGGTTGTTCTTGTACAAGCTATAGTTTGTTTTATTACTTATCGATTAATTTTGCTTCAAATGTATTTTATGATATAAATAATATTGTACAGTGTACAGCAACTGAACACACACGATTGAATTTATTTTTGCAAACAACTTAAAACAGTTTCTCAGATAGTAATATAATGTGTGTGTAGGTATGTATGTGAATTTGAGGTATGAACCTTCTTACATGCGCCAGCCAGTTCAAATATTAAGTTTTTTTACAAAAAACTGTCGAGCATACTTGTAAATTTTGTGAAATTTATTATGATAATGTTTTTTATTGTGCAATAATGCACCGTGTTGACTATTATTTTTAGAGTTTTGTGAAAAGCAAAATCAGCAAAAAACATTAACCAGCAGTGTATATTTAAAACTAAACCTTTTGTATATTATATTGTTCGAAATATGTTTTATATTCTGCAGTCTGTACAAATATATGCTTACTGAAATAGAAAATAAACCAACAAATCTTACGGAAAATGATCGATTTATTATACAATATTATATTAAGTTATATAGCAACAATTTTAATTTATTCTATAATTATAATATATTTCATTATATTGAATTATATTTTAATAATTATAGTTAGTTATATTTTTTATAATTCAATCTTTTGGTTAGTAAATTATAAAGAATCTTCCTTTAAAATTTTTTTTTTAGTAGGCACACATCATTTTTGTGCAAACTTTAGATATTTTGAAGGTTCAAATGATTATCTGTAACTAAAAGAGCCGTTAAAACAGTAAAATTTCAAATTAAAATATGCAGGGGCGTAGCCAGGATTTCGGAAAGGGGAGGGGGGTTGCACTCCATACAATTTTTCGAAAGGGAAGGGGGTTGTAAGGGGTTGTACTCCAAATTTTCAAAATACCGTAAAAAGACATTAAAAAAGGGTAAAATTTTTTGCGCTTCGCGCTAAGAGTGATTTTTTTGCTGTTATTTGCATTGTTTTTAAGTTAAACTTTAAAAATTTTAGGTTTAAAAAGGTATAACATTAAAAATCGTGCGACTGCACGAAAAAATTTTAAAAAATTGTCTCTGAAATTCATTAGAAACATCACTTAAAAGTTGTAAAAAGGTATATAAATGTCGAGCGCGGAGCGAAGCGCAAAAAAAATTTTTTAAATTGTTCTCTTAGGAAATAGGACCCACAAATTTTTTCTTCCGCCAGCCCAAAAAAGGGGGGGTTACAACTCCCATAACCCCCCCCTGGCTACGCCCTTGAAAGTATATAACTTCCGCAAATAAATTTTTAAATTCCCGTTGATGAAGTTCAGGTAAAAAAGTCAATTTTTTATTCTGAATTATTCTATTGAGAAAAGCTATTTTGAGCTATTATTGGCGGTTACAGCGAAGTGAAAACTGCAGCTAAGATAATTTTATCTGTAAATGCTTTGTTTTTTATTATTTTACAGGGAACATGTATATATTTTTAAAACTTGTTTAAGCTGTGCTCGTATGTGAGAACCATAGAATTTTGGTTACCGCAATAGGTGGGCTGGACACCCTCCCTGATTTTAGGGGTATGTATAATCGACCCCCGAAATTTGGAGGAGGGTGTCCCAAAATTGTTTTCGGGATATAGCCCAAATACCCACATTTTAACCACCCGTCGTGACGGTGGATGGTTACTACCGGACCTAAGTTCCTTTTTAGTGTTAACTTAAGCAGATCTTATGGTTAAAATTTGCGTTCATTGTTGTAAAGCCCAGAACAAAAAAGAATATAAAATTTCTTGCCTTTTTTTACGTAAAAAACGGTAATTTTTGGAATGAATTAATGCTAAGCTAAACGAGAGTATATTACTCAATTAATGTAAATTCGTAGACAAAATGAACATTTATAGTTCTGTCTCCCACTCATATGGACAAAATTTTAGAAATCGAGATAGATATAATAAAACCCTTACGCAACATCGAAAAACGTTGAGTTTACCAACCCTCACTTAAAAATTTAAAAACCCCTGAGAGCCCCTTACGCCTTACCCGCTAAAATTCTGACATATACGAATATACCACAGATTTTATTACATTTTCAGTTTTTGTTGTTTTTTTTTCTTAAAAGAATGTCATATTTATTCACCATAAATTGTTTAATACAGCCCCAAACAAAAGGAGCCTGCCCATCTATGTCCAAGCATAGGTGGGCAGCCTCCCAGATTTTGGGGGGGTATACCCGACCCCCGAAATTTGGGCGGAGGGTGTCCCCAAATTTTTTTGGGGTATACCTCAAATACCCCATTTTTAGCGTTTTTAGTACTGGAACCCCCTAAAATTTTAAGGGGAGGTGGGTGTCCGGGGTACCCCCAAATTTTAGGGGGGTGTCTCGTGTCGGCTATAGTCGGGATTTGTTTTTGAGAGGGTGTATAACCCCCAACCCCCCCCCCTCTCTACCCACCTATGTGCCCAAGGTTTTCCTATGCCTCACATACGGTTTGCTTGCTGTGGTTCTTGTGTAAATTTAAAAAAATCTTTGTTTATTTTAAATGTGTATATATTTAAATAATACTCGCTCGTGTCAACCACATACACCTACCACATCATACCTCCTAGTTTTAGTTTTTTTTGTTTTTTGTTAAAGTGATAACCTCCTGATATGTATATGCGTATTTTACAGTTCTAAAATACTTTTCGGCTTTTATTATGAAATAGATCATACACCGTGTTTAAATTAACTTAGGTTACAAACTAATGGTTTTGTGGTTATAAACTAATGGTTTTGTGGTTATAAACTAATGGTTTTGTGGTTATTTTAAATTAAATCGCTAAAAATTTTCAAGTTCAAAAATGAATCGGTTATTTTTTTGGCAAAAAATAAAAGTTTGTTTTTTTAATAGAAACTGGATATTTAATTTGAAAGTTTTTTATTATTGTATGATATTCTCCAACTTAAACCCCATTAACTTTATACTATTTATAGCTAAAAAACCTCTAACTGCAATTGGTGTAAATTGTAAATTGATGGTTTTGCTAATTTTTTTTAAATAAATATAATAGTAAATTTATAACTCCCCAAGAGACAACCGCATAAAACTTTTTTTGTCTAGGTATTATGTGTTCTAATTCAAAAATTGCTTGCGTACTAATCTTTTGTTCAGAGATCAAATATTTTTCAAGTCTTTAAATCGGAAAAAAATTGTAAGAAGAAAAAATAATTAGTCCAATAAAAAATGCCTAGTTAAGGTTATATTTAAATTAACTCTTACGACATCATTAGCTTTCCAATCATACCAATCATCATTTTTCCAATCATCAAATTTAGTCCTTGGGGAAAAGTTAGGGATTTGTGGGTGTGGGGTGGTAAAGGCACCAGCATTAAAATTGTTTTATTTGTTTTAAGTGTATACAAACTTATTTTTTGTAAAAAGGTTATGTTGTTTTATAATATTTTACATTAAATTATTAAAAAATTTATTGTTCTTTTGAATTTTGTTTCAAGGCTTGGTTTCGGTGGTAAATGCTGTATAATATTTGTTACTTTATTTTATTTGTTGTTTATTGTATGTAACCTGTGTATTTTCTGTGATAGATGATGGTTGTTTTTTGTTTTGTCAATCCAGTATATACAATATACAAAATATATATTTTTTAAATTCATTTTTTAATACTGCAATGCACGACACATTAATCAAACTAAAATAATTTCATCTCCTAAAAAACTAGAGATTTGTTACGGGGAAATTTAAAACGTGTCAAAGCAAGAAACACAAAGGATAAAATTTTTATTCCGGAAATCATATTGTAAAGCTTTCGACAAATGCGTTTGTCATCTTCCGTACAGTAAAAATACTAAAACACAAAATTTTGAGATTTTTTACAAATACAATAATAGTTACAAAAAGTCAGATAAAACTATCACAAAACATACACAATATTAAAATATAAAAAATATAAAAAAAGGATTGAAAAAATGCGAAAAAATATGTTAAAAACAGAACAATTGAACGCTAGAAATAGCCTTGTTTAAAACAGGTTTTAAAACTTGTTTAAGAAGTACGGCATGAAGTAATTATATTATAAGCGTTTTTAATGAAATGATTATTTTTATTTTGACAATAATTGAAATAGGAACTTATTATTATTAGTGCTTAAGCAGGCTTATAACTCAAGCACTTAAATCTCTTCGGTTTCAAAATATCTTATTTAAAGGTAAATAATGTAGAAAATTATTCCCTAATTTGTGTAAAAATCTAATTTTTTATTTATTTTAGGTACATTGCCGCAGATATATACTCTTCAAGTTTCGTTTCTGCTTCTTCCACAGTTCAATAATAGCTTCATTTTTATCGCTTTTATTAT
The DNA here is from genome assembly GCA_030248175.1 of Microlaimidae sp. YZB2_3. Lineage (NCBI taxonomy): Eukaryota > Metazoa > Nematoda > Chromadorea > Desmodorida > Microlaimidae > Microlaimidae sp. YZB2_3. The sequence goes on along the minus strand of JASAMX010027751.1, from coordinate 3,734 downwards.
TTTTTTGGGCTTATTTAAATATTTTTAAAAGTTTGTCCTTGCTTTTTTAGCGTTTGATAGTCATATTAGCATTATATACGCATAAGTGAGCAAAACGAATGGGTTTCTAAAATTATTTAAATTAAAAGCGTTTAAGTTTCTTTTTATGATCAAAACGAATCAAAATCTGATTGATCTAGATCAAGTAAAATAACTAAAAAACGCTTTAATATCGCTGAAAATGGAACATTTTGATGTTTTGTTGGATTTTTTGAACAAAGGAAGAACCGTGACTTTTATTAATGTTTTTATTTTGTTTTTGCTACAAACTAAAATTAATGGAGACCTGTGCAGGGTCTGGAAATTCCCCCCCCGTTTTATTGCCCCCTCCCCCGCCAAAAAAGGAAAAGTGCCCTAAAATTATGACGCCATTTTTGACCTATGACGACGCCATCAACGCGATGTTTTTGCAGTTTGTAGCCTATTTCAATGTATTTTAAGCCATTTTAGACCTATTTTTACCTTATTTTAACTTTTTTTTTGTCCTTTTTTCCCCTTTTCCCTTCTTTTTTTTCTTTTTTTAATATCCTTTAAAATATTTTCTATAACTGTTTTAATTTAAAGATATATTGAATTATGACTGAGCTATTTATTATTACTTTAGCTACAAGCTTGTACGGTTTCTAAGCTCTCTAAATCCTTTGTGGATTTCTGATGCCAAAGAAACTGCACAGAACCGTTTTGAAGCTCTTCTAATATTCTTGCTAAAAAGCAAACAAATAAAGTCAACTCAGTCAGAAAAAGCTCAATTCCAGCTCTGCAAACTAGCTAGTGATCCTTTAAAAGTTGAAAAGCTAAAACACTTCAATGGGGACTCTGACCGACTGGACACTTTTTACTTTTCACTGATAGAGTCTTCTTCTGAGTATGTCGAGCTCTGGAGCGTTGTGAAGGTATAAGTAATTGAGATGGAGTTTATACTTTTAAATTTGATAATTTTTCAATGGTTGACATAAAGCATGTGTTGGATTTTATGTGTAGCTAATTTCCTGATTTTTAACGCATTTGATAAGCTTAGTCTCTAAAGATTTTTAAAAATTTGTGACTTAAATTTAAACATAATTTTTATATTTCACAAATTCGTCTCTTCTAGATGATGCTCTTATTATCACACGGAAATGCATCTGTTGAATCTGGTTTCTCTGTTAATGAATCGATCCTAGTTTAAAATCTTTCTGAAAAGTCTTTAATCGCGCAAAGAATTGTATATGACCATATTCAAGCGAAGGGTGGGCATCTTAATGTTGACGTAAACCGTAAACTACTAGTTCAATGCCGTAGCGTACACAGTGCATACAAAACTTATTTAGAAAACACAAAAAAAGAGGGAAACAAAGAAAAAGAAAAACAAGCCAAACTTAAAATGCAGTTGAAAGAACTTAAAGAGGCTAAAGCCCAAAAAAGAAGAATAAGTGAAGAACAGCAGGCCATTGACTCTAAAATAAATGATCTCGTTCCCCCCCCCCCCCCGCTACCCTAACTCTAAACATCATAGTTTCGGTTTTATGTTTTGCTTGCTTTTATCTTTTATCTTCTTGTTCTCGGTTGCTTTGTTTTGTTTTGAGACGCTCAAGCCAGCTGTGTTTGCTCTGTCATTGGATGGACTTCTGCCATTGTTGGATGGATCTGTGAAGCTCAATGGACCTGGTTGCTCTTGGAACCACCCATGTGCCAGAAGAGCTGGACAAAAGACGGATCAAACGCTTTGTTTTATTTTTAATTTTTTTTTGTTTGTTTATTAACACGGTGCAGAGTATCATTTATTTTCACGCTATCTTAATTGGTGGGTGCTATGTAACTAGTTATAGTACGGCACTCTATATACATACATAAATTTTGCTTAGCTTTATGTCAAACATATCCTATTCTTAACCGCACAAACATATTCCACTTTTACAACCCTTTACCTTGCACTGTTTCCGGGTTTTTTTTTTCTTCTTCTTTGTCATTTTAAAATAATTGGCATTCCTTTACATTAAATTATGTCATTGTCTGTCAAATCCCCCTCTCATAATTTTAGTCTAATAAAATTTTTTTTTTACTCATGTTACATTGGCCACACTTCTCACAAATCCGGCGATGTGGGTGGGGCTTTTAGCCAAAAAATTATAGTAATCAAATGTTCTTCTGGTCAGTTATGCATCATAGTTCAACTAAACTCAATCTCATCACATTAACCAGAGAACGGTGTTGATTTTCTAGGTTTTTTGGACGGTAAGACAGGGCTTAAAATTCTGTAGCCGGCCCGCATTAACAAAAACAAACAAAACAAAAAAGAATTAAAATTTATCAATGTTATAGTTATACTTATATAGTGTTTCTTTTATTTTTAAAAATAAAATTCTGTGTGTTGTGTTCTGTTGTCTAAAACTTAATTTAATTCAAGCTTTGTTTAATCAAATATATAATTTACTGTTAATTTATGCATAGATTTTAACTAAAGCAATAAATACACTCTTAAAAATTAACAAAAGAGTGCAATCCCAAGGTTAGATATTGCATGTTATGAAAAGTGTCTAGGTATGCTTAAAAAGCTTCTTTAAAAAGTCAGGGAGAGCTTTGCAAAAAGTCAGGGAGAATATGCCAAATTTTGGAAAATTGGTCAGGGAAGACAGGGAGACCACTTTGCCTAAGGCGCTGGAAACCCTGTTCAAGTGCAATCCCAAGGTCACCACAACATGCTAATAACTCGCCGAACTCGCCCATTTTTCCAGTACCTATGGTTGGAATATGACAATTGATAATTACAATAGCAGTTTTAGCACCAATAACTCATTCCCTTTCAGGAATTTAAATCTATCATCGATCACACCCATATCATCGCATTCTCCTGATAATTCTTCGACAAACTCAATAGATGAAATACCCAGTGGGCCATTTTCGTTTCACTGAATATTAATTCTCTGCGTGGAATGAATAAACTGCGATTATTTGCCGAAACTTACAATGTGCTAGTTTTTGCTTGTCAGGAAACTAAAATTGATCATACTGTTCGCGATAAAGATTTAAGCCTACAAGGTTACCAAATCTTCAGGAACAATCGAAATTCTAATGGTGGTGGGGTATGTTTGTACATTAGAAATGACCTACTTTCTTGAAAAGTTTGTCTACTTAATTTGTCTCCACATTTGGAGTTAGTATCGGCTGTATTCCAATACTGTGGTCGCGCCATTTTTGCAGTTTCTGCAAACCGTCCACCTGGTCAAAACGCCGAAAATCGGACTGAAGCGCTGGATACACTCGCTGACTTTTTTGCCCAGATTGGTGATGCTGGTACATCAAACTTAATGCTTGGAGGAGACCTGAATTTTGATGCTTTACAAAGGAACGCTTTCAGGCCTCTACAGGACATTTTCAATACATTTGAGTTAACTCAAGCTGTGAACTTTCCAACACATTTTTGGAATAACGCTCAAACGGCTCTAGATCTTCTTGTGTATGGTAATCCACGAATTGTTTCAAGAATTGGTTCAAGTGCTCCATTTGAAAATCACCACAGCTTAATGTATATTTCGTTACGCAAAAACATTCCGGTTCCACTACCTGAACGCCGTCCAATTCGTCTCTGGAATCAAGCAAATATTGACGGAATTATGCGCGACATTCACGCGGCCTTTTTCGATCAGGTGGTTGAAATGGCCCCATCTGCTAGTGCTGCAGCGACAAGCTTTACGCAAATGTTTCAACAAATTTTA
>JASAMX010027750.1:0-16756 GCA_030248175.1 Microlaimidae sp. YZB2_3 | reverse complement strand
CAACGGATTAAATTGAATGAGGTATCATTGGAAAGCTTATTCCTCAGGGAGCGTGTCGTAAGGGGGTCGAAATTTCAAAAAAATTACATGGACATCTTTACACTGGACAACACATTTTCACCAAAGGGGGGACCTTATGGATTTTGTAACTTAAAAAATGTTTTGTCTTTGATTTGGCTCAAACTTATTGGTAAGAGAAGTTAGTCAACGTAAAGCCAGAATATCATCTTTTTTTGTAAAAAATAAACATGGACATCTTTATACTGGACAACGTTTTTTGACTAAAAAAGGGGAATGATCTTCCTTCCCAACCACAAAATGAATTAGGCAAATGAGATATCATTGCAAAGCTTACCGACAGGGGGATGTCATAAAGGGGTTGAAATTTAAAGAAATCGCATGGACATCTTTAGGTTGGACAACGCGTTTTCTCAAAAAGGGGCCTTACGGATTTTGAAAGTTGAAAAATATTTTGTCTTTGAATTGGCTCAAACTTATTGCTTAGAGTAATTAGTCAATGGAAGGTCAAAATATTATGTTTTTTTGAAAAGATGAACATGGAAATCTTAATACTGGACAACATATTTTTGCTAAAGCGGGGAGCGACCCTACTCTGTAATCGCAGAACGGATTAGACTAAATGAGATCTTATTCCAAAGCTTACAAACCTGATTATGTCATAAAAAAATTGAAATTTTATAAAAATCGCATGGACATCTTTAGGCTAGACAACGCATTTTATAGATTTTGAAAGATTTTGAAAGACAAGACAAAAACGGACTCTATAGATTTTGAAATTTTAAGGTCAATGGAGCCGAGGGAACTTGGAACTGGAACTTGGAGCCGGAAGTAAAAATTGCTAAAACGTTTACTTAAGCCTAAGCGAAACCAAAAATTAAGCCTTAATCATTTTATGATTAAAGGATCCAATTTCCCATTGCTCATGGCTCCAGATTCTCAAAAAATCCCCATTGCCTCCAAGTTCCCTGCTTGCGGCTCTAAGTACTTCGTACCAATGCACCAGCCGCATTTGGCTTGTCTTTACGTCAAACCGTTTTTAGCTGATATAATTTTCTGATTCTCTTCTTTTTTTTCATTTATAAATATTTTTGCTTATTAATTTTTAGGTATGTTATGTTTTTTTGAAAAGATGAACATGGACATCTTAATACTGGACAACATATTTTCGCTAAAGCGGGGAGCGACCCTACTCTGTAACCGCAGAACGGATTAGACTAAATGAGATCTTATTCCAAAGCTTACAAACCTGATTATGTCATAAAGAAATTGAAATTTTATAAAAATCGCATGGACATCTTTAGGCTAGACAACGCATTTTATAGATTTTGAAAGATTTTTAAAGACAAGACAAAAACGGACTCTATAGATTTTGAAAGTTGAAAAAAAATTTTCTTTAAATTGGTTCAAACTTATTGATTAGAATAATTACTCAACGGAAAGACAAAATAGTATTTTTTTGAAAAGATGAACATGGCCATCTTTTTACTGGACATCCACATATTTTCGCTATAGCGGGGAGAGACCCTACTTTGCAACCGTAAAATGGATTAGGCTAAATGAGATATCATTGCAAAACTTACAAAACGGGGAATGTCATAACGAAATTAAAATTAAAAAAAAATCGCATGGACATCTTTAGGCTGGGCGGCCCATTTTCACTAAAAAGGAACCTATGATCTTTGAAATAGGAAAAAATTTTTGTCTTTGAATTGGCTCAAACTTATTGGTTAGACTAAATAGTCAATGAAAATCCAAAATTTTATGTTTTTTTGGAAAGATGAACATGGACATCTTAATACTAGACAACATATTTTCATAAAAAAGAGGAAAAACTCTACTTCTCAACCGCAGAACGGATTAGGCTAAATGAGATATCATTGCAAAGTTCACAGTCTCGTGAATTTCATAATGAGTGTTGAATATATAAAAAATAACATAGACATCTACATCTTTATGCTGGACAAGAAATTTTCACAAAAAACGGGATAAGCTTTCCTCTTCAATCACAAAAAAATTGGGCTAAATGAGATATCATTGAAAAACTTATATTTCGGGGAGTATCTTCATTAGAAGGTTGAAATAAATAAAAATTAACATGGGCATATTTTGCTGGACTACACATTATCACCAAATGGGACGGACACAAAACCACAAAACAAATTTGACTAAAGGTAAACCCAACGTGGCTGCAACAGTTGTTCGTTGGATTAAAAAATGCCGCAATTAAGTAATCATTCAAATCTCGAGAGTCTGACGTCACTTTATCAGTCAATTAAATTCGATTTAATACAGAGTATTTGTTTGATAAAGTGACGCCAGATTCTCGTGCTTTGAGTGATTACTTAATGGGGACATTTTTTAATCCAACAAACAACTGTTGCAGCCACGTTGGGTTTACATTTAAATAAAGTATCATTAAAAACCTTGCAGTCCAGGGAATATTATAGAAAAGTAGAATTTTGAAAAAAAAGTTAGCAAATAAATCCAAAAAATACAGGAAAAACTATTTGTCAGTCGTATGGCGGTATGGCTGACATGGGCTACTTGTATAATAAATTATTGCAGATTACATCGTGAAAAGTAAAAAAAAAAACAGTAAAAACTATCCAAAATTTAATTTAATTAAATGTGACGTGATCCGGAAAATATCTGATTACCGTTGACGTTCGACATAGGTACCACGTTACGACATGGGTTATGTGCTAAATCAGGCAATCGAATTTTTGTTTCATTTTTAATACTTTCAACTTACAGGCATACAGACGCAATTGTAACATACGCACAGCTGCTTAACGGTTAGCTCTAAACTTGTTTTGACTTTTTAATTTTGGTATAACTTTACATGTTATTAGTACTTTATTACATTGCTTAACTTTTGTTTATTAACGGCTGGATATTCTTATAAGTTTGTAAACTGTACAGTTTTTTCATGTTTAGTACTACTTCACTTTCTGGTGTTTCCTAAAATTTGGTGTTCTCTATGTAATGTGTATATATACAACTACCGGTAAAGTAAGACTGCTGGCAAAGTAAGATTCAACCGATATGGGATCCTCTGGATAGTTAAATTCCACCATGCGCTGTTGATTTGGGTTTGTATAAAAATCCCATGAACAAATTCCCCACAGGCCAAAATCCCCATAAACGTTACAAAATCCCCACAATTTAGTGTAAAATCCTCATAAGTATAATGCGTTTGCAACATTTTCTTTAAATTTTTACACTTGGAAAATACAACAAAATTTTATCATGATAAAATTTAGCTTGATTTTAGGGCTTTTCTTAGCCTTAGGAAACAAATTAAAACATTTTTAATGCTTTTATAATTGAAACTTATTTTTTCTTTTAACACATTTTAGTTTGCAAATGCATTTTTTATTGTTATGGGGAATTTACACTACGTTATGGGGAATTTTGCCATGGGGATTTTTCATTACTTTTATGGGGATTTTGCACGTCACCGTTGATTTGCAATAAGTGATAAATAAATTCAACTGATGGTGAATTACAACAGCGAAAGCGCTGGTGGATTTGGTCGTAATCAAATTAAATTAAATATAAATAAAATATGGCAGTGTTTCCAGGTTGGGTTTTTCTCCCTAACTTTAGGGTTTTTTTTTTCAAGCGATTGAGTTTTTTTTTTAAAAAAAACCCCATAGGGTTTTTTGGGGTTTTTTTTTCTGGAGTTGGGGTTTTTTTAGGGTTTTTTTAGTTTGAACGAAATTTTTTAAATATCTAAATTATGTCATATTTGGTTAAAAACAGCCTTAAATCCACAAAAATTTTCTCTAAAATGCTAGTGGATTAATAAATATTACTTCTGCTGGTTAATTTGGAATGTTAGAAATCAATTAAGACAAACCTGGCTAACAAGAGAAAACTCCGCAGCTGACTCCGCAGCGGAGTTACCTGGCGTGAAATAACCTTTTTTAAGCTTAAGGCTATGCGTTCCTAAGCCTAAGCAAAGCCTTAAAAACAACCTAAACTTTAACAAATAGCTGCGTGAAGAAAATTTAGGTTGTGTTTAGGCTTTGCTTAGGCTTAGGAAGGCATAGGCTTAAACTCCGCTGCGGAGTCAGCTGCGGAGTTTTCTCCTGTTAGCCACAAACCTAGGCCGGTATTCACAACGTGGGTAGGGGTAAAACCCGGACCACCCAGACGGACTGACGGAAATCGAAGGGGTAAAACCCGGACCGCCGGACCGTCGAAAAACGCAAATTTCTCAATAAATACTGCATAAAATTATGAAGTAAACACATTAAATTGATGCTTATGGCATTCTACTAAATATGTAACAGGTTTTAAAAGTTGGTTTTCTATATTAAAAAAAATAAAATCTTCCGGGTTTTTAGTTCGCATGACCAAGTTTTTAAGGGTGCAATTTTTCCAATTTCGAAGTACATTAGCTAAATCAAAACATTTATTTACAATAATTAGCTACAATTCTATATAATAAACTATTTTTAAGGTTAAATGATCTGTAAAATACAGAGTTATTAAATGGTTTCTAAATACACCTTAAATCAAGACTTCAGGATCTACTGTCCAGTTTTTAATTTGAATACAAAAAAAACAAAAAAACGGCCGCGCGTTCAAACGATAAAAAATACCGCGTATTTAAAATTTTATTTCAATTTATATTGCGAACGAAATATTACTTCCATCATGAGTTTTGCAAAAGAAGCACTGGCAGTTTAATAGAGAATTATATTTATATACATTTTTAATTTCAAAAAGTTTAATTTTAATTCATGGAACATATTTAATTTTACTAATTCATGGAAAATAAACTTTCGGTAAGTGTAAAGTAAGGTAAGTAACTTTCGGTAAATAAAATAAATAAACTTACGGTAAGTGTGTCAACAAATACCCGCGTCAAAGAAACCCGGAAGATTTTAATTTTTTTAATATTTACAAAAACACAAAAATAAGCAAATAAACGTGAAGCTCGTGATCTGGAGATTGCAAAAATATCTTTATTTTTTATAGAGCTTATGTATTTCTTGAGATATTTGTGTTTTTAGACGGTCCGTCAGTCCGGGTTTTACCCCATCGATTTCCGTCAGTCAGTCCGGGTGGTCCGGCTTTTACCCTCACCCTCACATCTCACAACGTTCCCAGTAATTATTCCTGCGTAAAAATACCTTCGGTAAAAAAACTTTCGACAAATGACATTCTGGTAAAAATACCATCGGGTAATTTCACATTCGGACTAATTGACCATCAATCAATTTAGCTTGATTTTTAGGTTTTGCTTAGGTTCAGAAAAAATAAGCCCGAAGGTCAATCAGTCAGATTGTCAAATTACCCGATGGTATTTTTACCAGAATGTTATTTGTAAGAAAGTCAAATGTCGAAGGAATTTTTACGCTGGTATTATTACGCGGAGCCATTCACAAAGCGGGGTATTCGGTGTATACAACGTGTAAACTACGGTATTTTTGGGTGCTAGCACGGTGTTAATTAATCCGGACAAATTATAGTAGGTTTCTCAGCTAATTTTATTTTTTTTGTTTGAAAAATTTCTTGTTTAACATATATTTACAATATTTTGTTCTGCCCTGCGACTTTTTACACAAATTGGCAATTATTTGATTGAGATTTAAAAGTTTATCGTTTTTTATATAAATAATTCTATCAAATTTGGCTTTTTATATCTTTTCTTATTGTTTAATGAAATTTTAACACACTTAGCCCCAAGTATACGGAAACCTACTGTAATTTGTAATACGGAAACCTACTGTAATCTGTAACACCGAGCTAGCCCGAGGATTATCCCTTTGTGTGAATTCCGGCCCTAGCTAACTGCGCAGTTAAAATATTTTTTTATAACAAACATTTATTGTTTTTAATTTTTAAAATACTTATAATATTCTTAATATAATTCAATATAATTAACGTTAAATACAACATATAGCATACTTTTTTAAACTATATTTTTATTTTTTTTTCTCTTCTATTTTTTTTCTTTTTTTTTCATCAACAACATCAAATCTGCGACTTAATTGCCGCCGATATGAATCACAATTATAACTAATTATCAATGAACATAGCTATCTGATATGACTTTAAAGGCTCAAAAAGGCGCTTATTTAAGTCAGTTCCAAAACTCTTCTTGAATGCATCCAAAGAATCGACAGTTACTTGAGATGGGAGTAGATTGTTCCAAGGTGTAACAACCCTATTTGCAAAAGAAAATTTCCTTGCATTAATTCGGCACTCTTCCATTGCCAATTTAAATGGATGACCACGGGTGGGCTGCAGGTTAAACTTAAAAAAATCATTGGCTTGCGAATTGTTTAAGCAATATATAATTTTAAAGCACTCATATAAATCAATTTTGTCTCTTCGATCCTTTAATCTTTCTAAACCTAGGTAATTCAGTCTATGTTCATAACCAACAGGTAACAACTTGCATTTATAAAACAAACGTCTAGTGAAATTTTGTTGCACTTTTTCCAAAATGTTTATATCCTTTTGTAAATAAGGGTTCCAAACTGCACTAGCATACTCCAGAATTGGTCTAACATAGGACTTATATGCTCTGAGAAAATTATTTCTGGAGTTTGAGTTGAATGTTCTAAAAATTAGTTATGTCACTCTCATAGCTTTTTTTGCTGTGATTTCACAGTGTTTAGAGAATTTCAGATCATGGGATATATAAACACCTAGGTCACGCACCAATTCTGTAGTTGCAAGTACGTTATTACCAAGCTTATATTTACAAATTAACTCTTTGCTATGATTTCGAATATGAAGAACTTCACATTTGTGATTAGATAACTGCAGTTGCCAGTCTTGTGACCAGCTGTGTATTCTATCTAAATCTTGCTGAAGTCTCAAGGTTTGAATGTGGTAATCTTTAGATGAAGATTTTACAAACAACTTTATATCATCTGCAAAGAGTCTAATTTGTGAGAACTTAACACAATCAACAATATCGTTAATATATACCAAGAACAAAAATGGACCTAAAACAGAACCCTGAGGAACTGAACTTCTTACAGGAAATGATTTGGATACTGAGTTATTAATTACAACTTTAATTTCCCGCCCAACTAAAAATTCTTTTATCCATTTTAAAAATTTACCAGAAACACCATATTTTTCTAGCTTATATAACAATTTTTGATGTGACACAGTGTCAAAGGCCTTGGCAAAATCCAAGTAAATGACATCAATTATTTGACGGTGCAAGTCCCATCATACGGTGCAAGTCCCATCAAAAATCGGTTTAAAAACTCACTTGATAAAAAGTGGTGAAAAACATGTTTCTCTAGGTCAACTTTAAATATGTGTTCCATTTTCGGGCATTAAAAACGGATTAAACTACTAATAAAAGAAATAAATGATGTTTTGTAGCCTAAGGGAAGCTAGGGGGGTGGTTACCTGGGGTAAATCCAATTTTGAATTCTGGGAGGGGGTCCCCCCTAGCTTTATAGGGAGGGTTGACCCGGAGGTGCAAAATTTTGAGTTTAAAGTACTTCTTTTTGAAAATAATCTTCTTTAATTAATTTAATCAGATTATAATATCTTTTTTTTAATTAACTAAATATTTCATGTAATTTATGTGTTTTTCTATCTATTGTTAATAAATTTGTATAGGGTTTTTTTGGGGTTTTTTTTGTAAAATTTAATCAAACAAAATGGTTGTTTTTAGAGTTTAAAATACAATTTCAAAATTTGTTTTTGAATGGGGTTTTTTTAGGGTTTTTTTTGGAAAAAATATCTGGAAAAGTTGATTTTTTGCAAGGTTTTAGGCCAATTTTTTATGTTTTTGGTATGGGGTTTTTTTTGGGTTTTTTTTCTAAATTTTAGGGTTTTTTGGGGTTTTTTTTGGCTGTTTTGGGGTTTTTTTTAAAAAAAATCTGGAAACCCTGAAATATGGTATCGGGCGGCAAGCACTAAAAGACACCTACCACACCTACTACACCTACTACACCGACCAACCTAAGCAACCTAAGCAAAACCTCAAAATCAAACAAAACATTAAATTTAGCTTGATTTTAAGGTTTTGCTTAGGTTGCTTAGTGAAATTTTTAGTAACAAGAGGACTTTTACCCCTCAATCCGTCCGTCGGTGTAGTAGGTGTAGTAGGTGTGGTAGGTGTCTTTTAGTGCTTGCCTATCGGGCAAAGTCCCAACTGAGGAAAGTCCCAACGTGGAAAGTCCCAACCAATCGATGAATCTCCCAACAGTTCAAATATTAGAAATACGTTTGCAAAACTGGTGTTAAACACGATAATTTTAAACAACCGAAAATAAATAAATGCATTAAATGAATGATAAATGGAATTATGCAATTTTGTAAACATACTTTCAAAAATGCAAGTTTCCACCCCAATGAGAATTTTTTTTGATTTTTGGGTTTTGCTTAGGCTTAGGAAAAAATAAAGTTTTTACTCTTCAGTTTAAAAAGCATCATTAAATACAAATTTACCATGATACAATTTTGCTTGATTTTTAGGTTTTGCTTAGGCTTAGGTACTCAGTTTTTTGAATAAAGAATTTAATGCTATATTTTTATTAATTATAGTGTTAATTGACTAAAAAATAAAATGGTGTTTGTTGCAAACGTATTTTTTGATTCTGTTGGGACTTTCCACAAACTGTTGGGAGATTCCACAGTTGGGAAATTCACCCTTTTTGTTGGGAGGTTGCTCGGAACCTAAAATATATTTATTTAGTTGCTTTGTTTGCGGATATTTATATTCTTTAAGTGCAAAAGTGTAGACAGTTCGAAGCGTTAAATTTACGTATGGATCTGCCTAGCATCACAAAATTTTGGGTCTGCGGTCCCGCCGCAAAATCAGAATTCGTTATGATATCATTGATTTTTACCAAATTTTTTTCGAAACCGGAGACTAAACAACTATATTAAAACAATTTCGAGTATTTTTGTTAAATTTGACTATTATTTAGAGCTATATTAAGCGTAACTAAGGTTGCTCATATGTAAATTTTTTTAACTAATCAAAAAAACATTTTGTAATACTCAATTAAATATAAACAAACAACTAAAATTTTTCAAGTAGGTGTTTTTGGTACAAGTTCCATACCATAGGTCACCGAAGGGGGGGGGGGGGGTAGGTGGGGGTCACCCACCCTACGTCCTCTGTGTCCTATCCCCCCCGTAAGGCCCATTTTTGACCCCTCCCCCCCATCGTCGCCTTGAACCCGTGACCCCCCCTAAGGCCCATTTTTGACCCCCCCCCCACAATACAATCCCAAAAAATGCTTAAAAAATGGTCAAACTTTGTAAAACAATTGTCATATTTGGTCAAAAAATGGTAACAACACCCCAAACACCCCCGGGTGCTTTTTTTCGAAAAAAACACCCCAGGGTGTGACCCCCCCCCCCCCTGGAGGTCAAAAACCTCCACACCCCGGGGTGTGGACCCCGCCCCCCCCCCTGAGCCGTCGAAGGTCGGTGACCTATGTTCCATACGTGTACCAAAATTGTACCAAAATTCGATTTGACCGATTCAAAATTAATTACAAATTGTAAAACATTTTTATAGCATAAATATTTACACCTCATTTTTGTGGTAATTTTTGGGATTTGAGCTTCTGAAAAAAGTTATGAGCCAATTTGTACCCAAAAATTGCCCTTTTATGGCATGTAATGTACAATTTATGTTATTAAGGTTTTTTTTATAAAGCCTTTAATTGAATTAATATTAGTTTTTTGTATTACCAAGTGTCTGGCAGTTACAAATATACTTTTATTTTTTTCATAGTAACTATTAATTTTTTGTAGTAGTAACCGTTCAAATAGCCACCGAATTTTAGTTGTGAAAAAATTAAAATTTTTGAAAAACAACTTATTTTAAACAAAATCATTTATATTACAATTTTGTTTGATTTTTAGGTTTTGCTTAAGCTTGGGAACAAGAAATCCGTGAAAAACTAAGTTTAAATTAACCTTTAAAATAAAACAAATTTTCTTGTCCATGTTTTTGGTGGTCCAAGTGACTTTCGAATTTTTAACTTTTTTGAAAATTTTTGTGTTCTTTCGACTATTAGCATTGTTAAAACATAGTTTTTAATTTTGTTTGTTAGTTTACAATTTTTTTTCTTAACATCATAAATTGAACTTGCTGAAAAAGGCCATTTTTTGGGTATAAATTGGCTCATAACTTTTTACTAATAGCTTAAATCTTAAAATTAACCACAAAAACGAGGTCTAAGTGTTCTATTTAGGTTATAAAAATGTTTTACAACTTTTATTTACTGTTAAGTTGGTCAAATCAAATTTTGGTACACGTATGGAACTTGTACCATAATAAACATGTGCTTCTTTTCTTTTGAGTGTTGTTTTTCAGTCTATCTTCCTCTCGTTTTCTGTGTTTATTTTTTTTAATGTATTACTACCAAAAATATATAATATACAGAAAAATGTGCAACTCTTATATAAAAAAGTACGGAAAAGTAGGCCATAATAATGAGCCTCTCCATTTAAATGGCACCCTCCATTATAATGGCATAGTAGTTATTTTAATTAGGCGAATTAAAATGAAGTGGAAGCCATTATAATAGCCATTTATTGATTTAATTTCACTTCATATATACTCACAACCACAAGTGTAATACTGTCCGGGCCGCATAAGTTTTACCTTGTTAGACAGAAATAAACCGACAGCACGAAAAAACTTGTGCAGCTCGGACAGTATTACACTTGTGAGTATATAATATATAAAGTGAAATTAAGTCAATAAATGGCTATTATAATGGCTTCTTCTCCATTGTAATTCGCCGAATTAAACTCCAAATAGGAGTTGCACATTTTTTGGTATATTATATATTTATTTTTGTTGCTACTATTACTTACTTCTGCTAGAACGACCATTTTTAAAAAATTTTCTTTGTTTTATAGACTTATTTTTATTGAATAATAGGAAAATAATTAAGTATATGAAATAAATAAGGTAATAAACTCTCCGCGCGAAGCGCGGAAAATTTTTTTAGTCCTTTAATAACGCTTAAAAATTTTTCTCTGGGAGGCGAATTTAGGGGGGTGTCAGCAAAATCCGAAATTTTTGGGGGTATAACTCCCCCAACCCCCCTGCCCACTTATGGGTTGTAGTAAACTGTTAAAAAAACTTTTTGACTGATACAAAATGTTTTTTCTAACGTATTTTTTCTTACTGATCTTCAAATTGTTTGTTTTATATCATAAATTTTAGTCCATCTCATTTGGGGGGACCGAAGGGTCCATTTGGGGGGGGCGTGCCCCCCTGGCCCTACCCCTGGCTACGCCCCTGGTTGTATTACACCAAAAATTAATTCCCAACGGTTAGAGAGTTATTAACACACAAACTATGCCGCTTCGTTTAAATGTTATTTTTATACACCATTTTTTAAGAAACAGTTTACGAAACGGATATTAACAAACATCAATATAATTCATGCTAGGGTATCAAAATGCTAAAATTTTGATTTTGGTTTAATTCTGAAAAGTATTAGGTGAATATGACATTTAAAAAACATCGTACTCCAAAAATGACGTTAGGCGTTTGGTTTATGGTATATTTTAGAATTTTTTAGATTGCCGGATGTCTAACTTTAAGGAAGTGAAATGTCTTTTTTATATGTAGTTCGCTTTTTTTACCTGTTTCCGTGATGGCTTTTTCATTCGTTACAACCGTGAAACCTTTGTACGACAAAGGTGAAACCTTCCTCTTCCAGTGATCACCTAGGTTGTCATTAGGGATCGACCGGGGCAGAGTTATTGCTGATGCCGGGGCTGGGGCCATGGCCGGGGTAGAGAAATTTTGATTTGCCGGGGTAGAGAAAGGATTTCACGCCACTGCTGCTTAATGTTAAATTTAGTCAACGATCGTCGAGACGAGAGCTATTCAAGTTTAAAGCAATATTATACTTAATCCTACTAACCATTCTTATAACTTTTAAACAATGCTCTATAAATAGAGCAGGAGTTAAAACATTTTTATACGAAAAGTATGTTTTGATTAAAAATCAAAACGTGTTAAAGGAACCAAAATCAAAATTGGATACCCATAAAAAAATTATTTGACAGTCGCCCAAATTTTTTAGATTGCAATAAATCGAATATGTTGATAATTGGGGAAGTGTAACTCTAAATCTAATAATGCTAGGCTTCAAGAATATTATTTTGAAGAAACATCTTTTTTAAAACTTTCACTTACATGCCTCCATTCAACATTTTTCGTATTAACATGCCAAGAGAGGATTAAAACGCACCTTTTTATTTTAAATTGTTAGAACATTTTTAAAGATTCATTACCACTTTTTAAATTTAAAAAATACTTTTAAATTGTAAAAAGTAAAAAAATTAAATTATTGCGAGTACAAGCCTTCTAGCTTGTTTTAAGCTGTTAGTTTTATTCCAAAACTTATGTATAATTAAAAATTCTCTGGCCATAAGTTTTTTATAAATCTCGAGAAATTACAAAAAGTAGTGCAAAATCACAAAAACAATTTCATTGCAAATATTCACGTGACACTTACTTTATGATTTTTGGCTAAAAAATAAGTTAGCGGATTAAAATGACTAAAACTAACAGCTTAAAACAAGCTAGAAGGCTTGTACTCGCAATAATTTAATTTTTTTACTTTTTTACAATTTAAAAAGTATTTTTTAAATTTAAAAAAGTGGTAATGAATCTTTAAAATATGTGTCTAACAATTTAAAAATAAAAAGGTGCGTTTTAATCCCTCCTGTATGTTAGACTGAAAAATGTTGAATGGAGGCATGTAAGTGAAGTTCAAAAAAAGATGTTTCTTAAGGAGAATAAAAAAAGCGAATAATCTAATTTCTTGAAGCCTAGCATTATTAGATTTAGAGTTACATTTCTACAATTATCAACATATTCGATTTATTGCAATCTAAAAAAATTCCGCTACTGTCAAATAATTTTTTTATGGGTATCCAATTTTGATTTTGGTTCCTTTAACACGTTTTGATTTTTAATCAAAACATACTTTTCGTATAAAAATGTTTTAACTCCTGCTCTATTTATAGAGCATTGTTTAAAAGTTCCATAAGAAATGGTTAGTAGGATTAAGTATAATATTGCTTTAAACTTGAATAGCTCTCGTCTCGACGATCGTTGACTAAATTTAACATTAAGCAGCAGTGGCGTGAAATCCTTTCTCTACCCCGGCAAATCAAAATTTCTCTACCCCGGCCATGGCCCCAGCCCCGGCATCAGCAATAACTCTGCCCCGGTCGATCCCTAATGACAACCTAGGTGATCACTGGAAGAGGAAGGTTTCACCTTTGTCGTACAAAGGTTTCACGGTTGTAACGAATGAAAAAGCCATCACGGAAACAGGTAAAAAAAGCGAACTACATATAAAAAAGACATTTCACTTCCTTAAGTTATACATTTTGTAATCTAAAAAATTCTAAAATATACCATAAACCAAACGCCTAACGTCATTTTTGGAGTACGATGTTTTTTAAATGTCATATTCACCTAATACTTTTCAGAATTAAACCAAAATCAAAATTTTAGCATTTTGATACCCTAGCATGAATTATATTGATGTTTGTTAATATCCGTTTCGTAAACTGTTTTCTAAAAAAATGGTGTATAAAAATAACATTGAAAATAACCAAGCGGTATTCGTGTGTTAATAACTCTCTAACCGTTGGGAATTAATTTTTGGTGTAATACAACCAGGGGCGTAGCCAGGGGTAGGGCCAGGGGGGCACGGCCCCCCCAAATGGGCGCGGCGGTCCCCCCAAAGGAGATGGACTAAAATTTATGTTATAAAACAAACCATTTGAAGATCAGTAAGTAAAAATACTTTAGAAAAATCATTTTGTATCAGTCAAAAAGTTTTTTTTAGCATTATAAACCCATAAGTGGGCAGGGGGGTTGGGGGTTATACCCCCCGAATTTCGGATTTTGCTGACACTCCCCCTTAGATTTGGGGTACCCAGGAACACCCCCCCCCCGAATTCGCCTCTCCAAGAAAAATTTTTTAGCGTTATTAAAAGACTAAAAAAAATTTTCCGCGCTTCGCGCAGAGAGTTTATTACCTTGTTTATTTCCTATACTTATAAAAATAAGTCTATAAAACAAAGAAGAAATTTTTTTAAAAAGTCGTTCTAGACCCGCCAAATTTTTATCTCTGGCGACCCAAAAGGGGGGTCTAACCACAAATTTTTCCTTTTGCCGACCAAAAAGGGGAGTCTAGACCCCCTGGCTATGTCAGTCATGTCAGTGGCATAGCCACGGCAGGGGAGGGGCGGGGGGAGCGGCCGCCCCCTCCCCCAAAATCCGGCAAAGCAGAATTTTTTTGTAAGGGACACTTACGTTTTTTGAATTTTGGGAGCCAATTTTTTTTCTTTAAATATAAATTCAGAAACATTTCTGATGCGTTCTAAAAGCATAAAAATACCCAAAAAAAAACTGAAATTTTTCCCGTTTCACGGGAAGTGTACATTAATAATTTTGTTAGTTTTTTTTTAATTTTGATGGACTGTACCATTGAATACACAGCTAAGGCATGTGCCTTTGCTTCAGATATTGAATGGCAATACTATATAGATGTTAAAACTCATATATTATATAAGATATGTAGGTTTGATAATGGCTGTTTTAAACCCCATTAACAACGGTTTTTACACTTGTGGGGTTGTCCGCCTTTCCACCTCCCCCCATGGTGAAGCGTGGCAGTTTGTATCGATTTTTTTTTACTTTTCAAATATTGAGTTATAAAAATTTAATACTTTTAATAATTTAATAAATTTTACTGCTTTCTAAAATCAGAAATTAATCAATATAAAAATTTTTATATATACAAGCTCAGATTTATATATATACAGTAAAATTAATATTATCTGTTATATTTTTTGTTATTATAACTTACACCCATCATACTCATTCGCAAAATTTAAAAACATCAGCAAATAGATAGGTGTGTTATATACAATTTCATCGCCTGATAATTTTGAAGATCAGACATAATTGTGCAGAAATTAGGTAAAAAAAACAAAAGTAAAATTTATGTACACGCAAACACCAGGACACGATTTTTAAGCAGTTTTTAGTAAATAAGTATTTCAAAAAAATTTCCCTCCGGTGGCTGGGGGAACGTCCCAGACCCCGCCGACGCAGCCGGGCCGAAATTTTTTTTATATATAAATTTATATATAAAGAGAAAAATTTTTTCTCCCCAAAATTCAAAAAACGTAAAAGTCCCTTCTTACAAAAAAATCCACTTTGCAATTTTTTTTTTTTTGAGGGGGGAAAGCGGCCACTCCCCGCCCCCTCCCATGGCTACGCCACTGACATGGGCGTAGCCGAGTGGGGTGAGTTAATCCCCTTCCAACTCGGCAAAAGGAAAATTTCAAGATTGGAGGCCCCCTTTTAAGCACCATTGTCGAATTTGGCAAGTGTTCGAGCGACCATTTTTTTAAAAAATTTTCTTCTTTCTTATCAAACTTCTTTTTATTGAATAATAGGAAATTGATCTTTCATATGAATTAAATAGTGTAATAAACTCTCCGCGCCGAAGGGTCGGAAAATTTTTTTAAGAGTCCTTTAATAACATTTGGAGTTTTTCTCTTGAAGCTAATTGGTTTGTCGGCAAAATTTCAAAAAAACTTGGTATGGGTTTTTGTTCCCCAACCCCTGCCCACTTATGGGTTGTAGTGAGATTATTAAAAAATCTTTTTGACTAATACAAAAGTTTCTAACGCTATTTTTTCTTACTGATCTTAAAGTGTTGTTTGTCGTGAGTTTTAAGGTCGTCATTTTGGGGGGGGGGTAAAAGTCTAGTTTGGGGGCCGTCCTCGCCCGTACCCCTGGCTACGCCTGGAGCTCTATTACACCGAAAATTAATTTCCAAACATTTAAAGTTTATTTAAACAAATACCACTTCAGTTTATTTTTCAATGTTATTTTTATACACCATTTTTTGAGAAGCGTTACGAAACGGGATATAAACAAACATCAATATAATTCATCTATCAAAATGTTAAAATTTTGATATTTTTGGTTAGATTCACCCAAAATAAATATGACATTCAACGTCGGTCTCCAAAAATGACGTAGCGTTTTGTCGTTTATAGTATATTTACAATTTTTTGATCTAATGTATAACCCAAAATATATTTTATATGTAGTTCACTATATTGTTTCATAATAGTTTCACTATAAAATTCTTTGTACGACAAGATAAACCTTACTCATCAATCACCTAGGTTTGTCATTTAATCGTTCACACACTATACTAATACTAAGCTAACCATAGCAGGTAACTTTGGGTACACTAAATATATTTTAGCGCATCACCAAGCTAAACTAAGTAAGCGCGAGATGCGTTCACCAAATTCTGCCATGTTCACCTAATGTTCTGCCAATATTTACTCTAATTTATATTTTACTCTATCAGAATAAGCAGATTCATAATTTATACGAAGCTATATTTGATCAGAGTCACTATATTTAACGTTAAATAAAATTCTGCCAAAATTATTTAATACACTAAGCCAAAATTTTTAGTAGAATAATTTACTCTAATGATATATTTACTCTAACTCTAATACTAAATATATTTTAATCTATTTGAAGAATTTATATTTTTGAACTTTCACTCATATATTCCTAAACATTTTGCAGTCTGGTACAGGAGGGTTAAACACACCTTTATTTAATTGTTCAACATTTTGAGATTCATTCACTTTAAATTTAAAAAATATTTTAACTATAAAAGTGAGAGTAAATTATTGCATAAGA
>JASAMX010027746.1:0-10482 GCA_030248175.1 Microlaimidae sp. YZB2_3 | reverse complement strand
GCGCTATTTTTTTGGGGAATGGAATTGTTTTTCTTGGATAAAAAGACACCTGGCTCGTGCGAAAGTTCATTAATTGTTGAGAATACACTAGGATCGGTGGGGGTATTGATTGCGTTGTGCGAGTTTTTAATTTAAAATTGAATGAAAAAATAATTTTTGTTGAATAGTGCGAAGAAAATGTATATTTTCTGTACCGCTGTAACGTAAAATCAACGATTTTTTAGTTACGATTTGTCTTTTTTTTTTCACAAATTTTGGTGCGATCAGGTGATGTTGTATTTATAGAATGTCCAGACCTGTGCACGGTCTGAAAATGCCCCCCCCCCGTTTTATTGGAGGATTTGCTCCCCCCGTTTTATTACCCCCCCCCCGCCAAAAAATCAAAAAGTACCCTAAAAATATGACGCCATTTTTGACCTATTATGACGCCATCATCGCGAATTTTTCCAGTTTTTAGCCTATTTCAATGTATTTTAAGCCATTTTAGACCTATTTTTACCCTATTTTCGCTTTTTTGTCCCTTTTTTTCCTTTTCCCTTCTTTTTTTCTCTTTTTTCCCCTTTTTTTCTTCTTTCCCCCCTGCTTGTTCCCCCGTTTTATTGCCCCCCCCCCAATTCAAAAAAGTTGCGCCCCGTGCCCCCCCATTTTAGAATTGCCCCCCCCCCGCTTTAACCCCGGGGGGGCAGTGCACAGGTCTGAATGTCTGTAGGGATTTTGTTTGATATTGCGAAATGGTGGGCGTCCTCTTTTGAAGATGAAAAAATTGCCTCCCAGGTGTGGAAAAGGCGAGAAAATATAAGTAAATTGGTTTTTTAAGAAGAATTGAATGGCTCAATAAAAATCATGACTTTTTTTAAAGAAGGGTCCGCCCTTTTAAGAAATGCTTGTCTGCGTTTAGTCTGAAAGTCGCTTTGTTCGTATAAGTTGTAAACCATTTTTGAGATCGTATAAGGTTCACGATCGCAGAAAAACACTGCAAGTGCTAAAAATATATTGGACAATAACTTTTTGTGACTGCCTGACATGTTTTTAGTGATTTTAGTGAAACAATTTTTGCGATTTTTAAATTTTATTACCCAAGTCTTTTCTTGGAATATTCTATATTTTAATATGTCAAAGTACGCTGGTTTCCTTTTTTGATCTTCTAATTATTTTTTACACTTCTCTTGTCTAATTATATATTGACAAACGTCTTTCTCAATTATATACTTAATAAGTTTATAAGTTTTGCGAGTTTATAAGTTTTATAAGTTTATATCTGCGAATTTGTTTACGGTGTTTTTTTAAAGTTAAAGAAATATGTAACTTAACTTTTTTTAAAGTACCTATAAAATTATTTTTTGCATTTTTGTTTGTATAGTGAAATAAAAACTTTGATTTTTTTAACACTAGATTGACTGAGCCGTTCTTGTCCTGTCCTAGGTGACAATAACGACATGTATATCACACATTATTTTTATTTTGAACTTTCCAATTATCTGATCACAATACCTTCGAAATTTTTATATAGTACATATATTTTCTAAAAATTCAAAAATACCGATATATATATTTTTCGAACCATGGATCCATCCATCAAACGACTACCTTGTCCATAGCTACCTTTGTGAGACTGTCGGATTTTTGTTTGCCCCTTTGTGGTGAAATTGCGGTGTGCGCTGTAGTTAGTGGTTCGGATATTGTATTTGTATTCAAAACTATGGACTGGCATGGCATTATCGAAACTTTAATGATTGCGTATTACATTCGGTTTTACCCATTGATTTTGGGTAAATTGCGGTCCTTGGGATGATTTGTGTGCGGCCGGATGGATTGTTTTGTTTTGTTGTATTGCGGGTGGCGCGTTTTTTTAAAACGAGACTGCCGAATCCCTTAGCTGAGGTTGAATAGATTTCTTTTACAAAGTTATTTACCCAATGAAATGTATATTTCCTGTCGCGAAAAACGTGGCTTAACACGCGTTTTTATTTTTAATGACAAAAGGTGCGGCCAAAATGTAGCATTATTTTTTTTTGAAGAGAGGCTCTAAGATAAAAGAAGTGGGCTTCGATTTTAGTTTTATTGGATATTATGGAACCAATAAAAAAATTTTATTGGAAGGTGATGGATAAATTTTTTAAACAAGATATTTAATATTTTAATTGTATTTTGGAAGATGTTACTTACTAAAGACTTTATTTTATATAGATATTTTTTTTAATAGAATTGTCTTGTCCCAACATACATGGTTAGTTTTTATAAACGTTGTTGTTTCCCATAAATACTTCAGACAAAGGTGTTATTTTTATATTGATAATCAACAATTGATCTAAATACCTTTTTTTCAAAACAATTTATTCATAAAATTGCGCAAAACTAACCTGTCAAAGTAATTTAACGTTTAGATTAATGTCCTTTGTAAATTAAGAAAATAAACGGCAAACATTTTTACGCCCTTGCTTCCAGGTCTCCAGTCCACCCACTCGAAATAAAGATATAAGTCCGAAAAGAAAATAAAAACAATTTTTTTAAAGTGTAAAAATGCAGGGGAAAAAATATGGTAAAAAATGATATAAAACTGGAGGTTGCGGTTAAAAAGTAATTATTTGGTGACAGATTTTCCATCTATGTAGTTTTTCCGCGTCTTTAATTATTAACAAGATAACATATTTTGTAGGGGCGGGCGACCATTCCTCCTAAATCCACATGTTTTACGACAATCGGCGCGTTAGTCACTCCTTTTCCGGTATTATTTCGCGATTTATTTCTCCGCGAAGAATTGTAATTTATTATAATATATAATGTATTTCGTTCGCTATTATTATTATATTAATCTGTGCTGAAATATTCCTAGGGAAGCGCTGGGGATTTGGATGTGAAACGCGGAATTAGGGTCCGTTTGGGTTCCGTGCCGGTGACATAATATATGGATGGATCCGTGCCCTAATCTCGGCCTCGGAAGTGACAACCGCCGCCGCGGTCGATATATTTCGGACTTTGGCGGGTGATAACTTATCACTGATAAGTTATCAGGTCTCGGTTTCGGGCGTGACCGACTCGGAATTCGGATTGGAACAGCGAGAAGTCCTTACCACCGTCGTTGTTTTAACTTTCTAACTGCTTCCCCAGACCTAAAAGTGTATTTAGGTTGTGTTATCAAGAAAAAAAAAACAATCGTGTTAAATGTGAGTTAAGTCGAGCGAACTCGGATTTTTTTTATCGATTGTTATGTTAACCTCGGTCATCAATCACTCGTGCCGGGCTCTTGGTTATCAATTTGTTTCTAACTAATTGGTCGAGTTATAAAAAGAGTTTTGTAACCAACTGAGAGACTGATGGGAAGTATGATTATTTACTGTGAAATTAGCCGTCCGTTTTTTTTTAATTATGAAATTAAAAAACAGGGTTCGCCCGCCGTTTGCGTGTCGGCGTTTTTTGAACTGCTTTGAAAGGGTATAGCTTTAGCCGAAATAACTGTATACCGCACACTATACCTTATGTCGGAATTAGCGATATTTCACTCGGCTTTGTTTGAACCGAGAACTTGGGATTCTTTTTTCCACCCGTTCGTCTCGTAAAATTCTACATAAGCTCGAATTCCCTTCCCGCCCCCACCGTCCACTATGGGAAACTGAGAGCGAAATGACTCAGCAAGCAGCGAAGACTTGAACTTTAAAAATTTGAATTTTAAAACGGAAGACAACCAACAACCGACTGACTTAATGGTATACCGTCCGTTGGAAAAAAGCGCGGAATTTTCGTACTGTTAGTAAAACTATATTATGCGTGTTTACCACGATTGAGCGAGCTATTGTTGTTTATACGATTCCTTATATGCTATTGACATTGGCTATAGCTGGAAAAGTTGACATTAAAAAAAAGTGAATTGGTATAATTTTCCACGAAAGAAAATGCCGTTTTTGGACAGTTTTCTGGAATTTTTCACCAGCGGCCGCGGAGCGAAGGCGAAGCGAAGCGCCGCCGGGTCTAAAAATCCAGCCTCTTGGACTCTCGGCTCGGACGCGCGTCTGCATTCGGACGCGCGTCGACGGTCGGGCTCGACGGCGAGCGGCGGCAACGTCCGCGCGGTGCGCTACATCGTACCCGACCCGACACCCAACTCACACCTCATGACGCTGGAGGTGACGACGACTGCGCCGGAGGCTAAGGTATGATAGCTGCTGGAGCAGAGGTTGGTAGCAGCCGGGTCAAATTGTAAATGCATATGTCGGCTTTTAATAACCCAAATAATTTGTTTTTAGGCTGTTTAAACATTACATATACAATTAAACAATATTTAAATGCAGTTTATTTTGGGTTTTCGATGGTTACGAGCATAGGTGGGGAGCCTCTCGGATTTTGGGGGGGGGGTATAGGGGGGGGGGGGGTCAAATTTTAGGGGGGGTGTCCAGCAAGACCCAAATTTTGAGGGGGGGTGTACCCAATATTTCCGCGCTGCCTTAAAATGAGCTTAAAACGCGTAAAAAAACGTAAAACAAGCTTATAAATGCTTTAAAACTGTGTAAAATTAAAATAAGACCTTATTGCAACTTATAAATTTTAGTTTTTTAATTCTTTTAATAATAATGTGCAGTGGCGCAGTCAGGATTTCATTTCAGGGGCGTCGGTTCTTTGGGGGGAGAAAAAGTGTAGGAAAGCGGCGCGACGCGCCCCCGCCTGCGCCGCGTAGCGGCGCCAGCCGACGCGAAGCGTCGGCCGGGGGTTGGGGGGGTGTCCCCAGCCAGCCAGAGGCGAAAAGATTTTTAAAATTATATACTAAAAACGGCTCTAAAAATCGTCTCCTAGTGATCCCGTGAACATACATTTTACTTTTGTTTTTTTACCTAATTTCTACATAATTTTCTGTGATCTTAAAAATTCAGTCAGGGGGGTTGGGGGGAACGATTCCCCGGAGGAGAAAATTTATAATTTGAGGCGCTAAAATACACTAGAAATTTTAATTCCAAATGATACTAATTACAAAATTTAAGGTTTTTTATAGCTATACTAAACATTTATAACATGTGTTTAAAACGTTAAAAAAAAGGATAATAGTGTTTATCAGCTAGTTTTATTAAACATGTCTATGCCTTAACTACTGAATGGGATAATCGATTTGCAATTTAAAAACTAAGATAAATATGCCAATTTAAACTGCCCGCGTAGCGGGGGAATAAAGGTAATAAAAGGTAATGAACGGGGAAATAAGGTAATAAACACTCCGCGCGAAGCGCCAAAAAATTTTTTAGTCCTTTTATAACACTTAAAAATTTTTCTTTGGGAGGCGAATTTGGAGGGGGGGGGGTGTCCCAGACTACCCCAAATTTAAGGGGGGGTGTCAGCAAAATCCGAAATTTCGGGGGGGTATCACCCCACCAACCCCCCCCCTTGCCCACCTATGGTTACGAGGTATATTTATATATATATACCCACATTTATAGAAGTTGGAGCAGAGGTTCATAGCAACTGGACTGTTTTGTTTTGTTTTTGTTTTTTTGATTTGTAGATGGGCAATCTTGGAATTCTCGTGAAATGGCAGAGTCTGCTCGCTCACTTCCCTTCTCTATTAAAAAACCTCGTTTTTAGCGTATATATTAGCACTAACAAGAACAAATTTTACAAATTCTAATAATTTCCTGTTTTTAAAATTTTTCCTGTTTGTGATTATAAAACCTATGGTTTGCACAGAAAATGTCTCTGAGAAGTGGTACTTTTATATTTACACAATATGATTTGCATTTTGTATGTAAAACTGGACTTTATATGATTGCCGACTTTTTGAAAAGATTAAAAAGATACTGTCCACTAAAGAAAAATTTGTATAAAATTTCTATCATTTTATCACAGATCGAGTTTTAACTAAATGCAAACTACATACATACCCATAGGCCTTTAGTATAAATCAATAAGTGACTACGTTGGTTGTTTAGATGTTCAAAGATTTTTTATCTTATGTGCACAATTTTTGTGCAGGTCATGTAATTTCCTTAATTAAAAAATAAATATATATATTTAAGTTAAAGTATTGGAAAAAATACATTAAATTCTATTTTAATGTATTATGTTTTTGTGTATTGAAGAAAAAATATTTGCAGGTATTGGACCGCTCAGACGACAGCCGATGGAAAGGACTGACGTTCAGCCCGAAATTCAACTCGCGTAGCGGATACTTCCCACCCTCCGCCGTTCAACTTATCGATAAACACGGTAGGAATGGATTTATTGATTTTATCGATTTTTCGCATTAATTTATCGATTTGAGCGGTAGTTTTGTTAAAAGTACAAGGACAGCGGCTTTAGTAACACCCACCGACAGGAAGAGCTGGTGTATAAAAAATGGAAAATGGACGATATAGTGTAAGCATTTTATTTATTGATTTTATTGGTTTGCGCGTTAATTTATCGATTTAAGCGGTAATTTTGTTCATATCGTCGTTACTACGGTAAAATGAGCCACTGTCATTATAAAGTAGACGCAACTGTGACTTATTCTGTAATTAATAGGCTTCTGTTTTGCACAGGCACACATATTTCATACGAACTGTGGCTCATTTTGTCGTAGTAGCGACGATATGTACAGCTTTAGTAACGCACGCAAACAGGAAAAACTGCGGTGTACAATAAATTGGAAATGGACGGTATGGTACACGTACAAGTATTAATTAAGGTATTGATTTTTAGGCTTGTTCTTTCTTGATATTTGTTTAAGAAGTAGTTAAAAAGAGATTATTTTTTATTGAGTTTCTGGATAATTTTGTGAACAGTTCCCAACTTCCGTGAGTAGTTTGCAAGCTTTCAGCATTTTTTTGAAGATTGCAAATAACAAGTGACAAAAATAATCAAAAATAACGAATTGTAAAAATATTAAAAGAACAAGACCCTGATTTTTTGTTCAAAATTTGCTTTCGGTTTTGTTTTACTTAAATAAGCAACGATTTTAAGATTTGTGACAATAATTTTCAAATTAAAGCTGACTTTGAAAAGTTAAAAACTATTATAAGTCGTATTAAAAATTTTTGACGTGTCGGCTTGGCCACACAAATCGTGGGCACCATTATTTATTACAAAGAAATCATATCTTTTATGACTTACAACTAATTTATTTGAATTACAGCCAATTGTTGCTGTTCTTTTTTCAAATGCAAACAGAATTATTTAGATTTTATACAAGTAAAAAAAAGTTTAAATTATGACTCATTGGATGTGATTTACTAGTCCAGCGTTAAAGAACAAGTCTATAATCACATATTTCACCGCTTGCTACATGTCTTTTGTCATTTTACTGTAATAAGAGAAATATAAAATTTAAGTTTGAAAATAAGTAACAGAAACTCCTGTTTCAGTTAAAAATGGACTCTTTCTGGTGAAAAAGCGTCTATTTTTAAACAAGGGCTATTTTAAATCAGTCTGATTAATGTGAGAACTTACGAAACTTAAGTTTGACAAGAACTGTAAAAGTGCTACATTTTTTCTGACATTGACGGATTGGATTTTGCTATGTTCGTCTATTTCTGCGTTTTAAAAGTTTAAAATAAAATGTTTAGTGAGTTTATTTCGTAATGCGAACGAAATAAATGTTGAAAATATTTTTGAATATTATTAACCTGTTAAAAGCGCAGGTGCTGCTTGTTAAAAGCTTAAGCATTTTTTTAAAATGAAATTTTAAAAATGAAATTTTTAAAATTTGGTACCTGGTACTCACCGTATATTCAGCATAAAAGCATTAGTGAGATACATTACATTATCCGTTAAAGTTAAGAATAAGCTTGAAGGAAATAAACAGTTTATTTATTAATAAAAAAGTTGTTTTGGAAAGGGCTTGGCAGAACATTATTACATCTTTGTTTTTCCGCCATTTAGTTATGTTTTTGTTTCGTCGTAAAAGATTTATTTTACATCGGCAAGTTTTAAATGTATGGCGAGACGATTATAACGTTGTTAAGCCTTGTTGAATTAATAAATTTACTTTTCTTTTAAAAAAAGGGATGATATTTACAATTTATTGTGTGAAAGTGAAAGTAGGGAGGGGGGTGGGGGGGGGGGGGGGGGGGGGGGGGGGGGGGGGCGGGGGTGGGGGGGGGGCCTGGGGGTGGCGGGGGGGTGGGGGGTGGGGGGGGGGGGGGGGGTGTGGGGGGGGGGGGGGGGGGGTCCGTGTTTTTTTTGGGGGTTGGTTGTGGTTTCCGGGGGGGGGGGGGGTGGGGTTGGGGGGAGAGGTGGGGGGGGGGGGGGGGGGCCCGGGATTTTGGGGGGGGGGCCCGGGGGGGCCGGAAGGGATTTCGTTGGTTTATGATCTTCTAATGATTATCTTTCTTAGTGTATCTGAGGCACGGCCGCCCCCCCCCCCCCGAAATCCGGCGAAGCCGGATTTTTTCGTAAGGACCCTTACGTTTTTTGAATTTTGGGAGAGAAAATTTCTTTTCTTAAATATTAATACAGAAACTTTCCTGATGCCTTCCAAAAGCATATTAATAGTCAAAAAACCAAAATTTCCCCGCTTCGCGGGTAGTTTAAATTGACAATTTATCTCAGTTTTTCAATTTCAAATCGATTTTGCCGCTCAAGAGTTAAGGCATACATGTTAAATAAAACTACTATCAACACTATTAACCTTTTATTAACGTTTTAAACACATGTTTTAAATGGATAGGAATGAAAAAACCTTAAATTTTGTTTTAATTATTATCTGGAATTAAAATTTCTAGTGTATTTTAGCGCCTTAAATTAAAAATTTTCCCCCGGGGGGCATTCTGCCCCCCCGGACCCCCCTGACCCCCCTTGACCCCGCTGGGGGGCTCTCGCCCCACAGACCCCCCATTTCTGGAGGGCTTCCGCCCCCCAACCCCCTCCTCAGGGTTAGTATGTACCCCCCTCCAGACCGCCTCCCCCCCGAAATGAAATCCTGGGCACGCCACTGGTCTGAGGAATTTCGAGGTAAAAGGGATAAAGCCTTTACCTGAAGGTGCCGTTTAGTTTTGTTTTAATTTCTACTCATAAACGATACGGGACTTTGCAGTACTACGGTAGGAAGGCTTGAGGAACTTAAGGGGGGGGACCTGTGCTCCCCCCCCCCCCCCCGGGAAAAACGAGGGGGGGGCAAGTCTTTTGAAAGGGGAGGGGGGGGGGGGGGGGGGGAGAGGGGGGGAGGTGGGGGGATAAAATGGTGGGGGAAGAAGAGGAGAAGGGGGGGGGGGGGGGGGGGGGTTCAGATTGGGAAAGGCTTGATGCTCTTTTTTAGGGTACATTGGCGGGGGGGGGGGGGGGGGGAAGGGGGGGGGGGGGGCGAAACGAGGGGGGGGGGGCTTTCGACCGTGCACAGGTCTGTATATACTATAATTGCCGTTAGTTAGATTTGTAAATTTTTTAGCCCGTCCGGCCCGGTCTGGTCCGCAATGTTTTCAGTTGGGGCGGCCCGCGTAAAACTTTGGTTAAATGATTCCGAACTTTCGTTTTTAAGGCCTGCTTTCACAGCGGAATGACAAGTGACAACGCGTTCAAACCGCAGGGAATCGTGATAGTGTATTTGTGTAAACGCGCAGGACACGCGTGGTCTTCCCTTGTCACCGGGGGGTTTATACCCCAAAAAAAAATTCCGACTATAGCTGACACCCCCCCCGCTAAAATTTGGGGATACTCCGGGCACCCCCCCCCCCTAAAGTTTGGGGGGTCCCAGTACTAAAAACGCTAAAAATGGGGCATTTGGCGTATATCCCAAAAAAATTTTCGGGACACCCCCCCCCAAATTTGGGGGGTGGGGTATACCCCAACCCCAAAATCCGAGAGGCTGCTCACCTATGCTTGTCACTCCGTTAAGAGTCAGCCCTGAGTCTCTCAAACCCCGAACCGCCCAGCATCTTGACCGTAGGTAGGCAGGTGGCTTATACCCCTCTAAAAATCTCGAAATTGTGGACACGCCCACACTCTACCAAATTTAGGGGTAGCCCGAAAAATTTGGGGAGTCCTAGTTCTAAAACGCAAAAATCGGGTATTTAGGGTATACTCAAAACGAAATTCTTGGGACATCCCTTCCTTAAATTTTGGGGGTCGGATTTTACCCCCAAAATCAAGGAGTCTGCCCACCGTCGGTTAGGATCAATGCCGGCAGGTTTTCAATGGGGGAGGGGGGGGAGGGAGGGAAAAACAAGTGAAGATACGGCGCTGGGAAAGATGGCTGGTTCCAACACTTGTTTTCCCGGTTGTCAGATACGCCCACTAATCGCCATAAAACATTAAACAACACGGTTCTACTCTGGTCTTATAGTCATTGGCGGCGCCCTCTCTAGCAGCAGGCCGATTCAAAAATGAAAGCAGTTTGTGTTGTTTAAGAGATTTTCGATCGGCGTGGAAACTCTGCCGACCCGGCTTTCGACCCGACCCAATCCGGCTTGTAAATTCTGCCGCACCTACCCGACGAGGCGTGGGACTGAAAGGACTGAAACCATGAGATCGCTTGTGGCATAAGTAGATAGAGGGGGGTTATAATAGTACGGAGGGGTTATAAACGCT
>JASAMX010027744.1:0-15518 GCA_030248175.1 Microlaimidae sp. YZB2_3 | reverse complement strand
CAGCTAAAGGTTACTTGATTAAAAATGAGTTTAAAAGTTTTTTAATATTATAAACATTAAAATAAAATTATACTATAAATGAATGGTTCAAGGCAAATTTATGATATTTTGAAATGTTAACTTACATTAAGTTGCAAATAAACCAAATTGTTTTATGCAAAATTTTTAAAACAGAAAAGAAAATTTTATACAATTGTAAAGTTTAAAAAAATGTTTTTGTAAAAATTTTTTTGCTTTATATTATGATTTACTTTGGTTTATAATATATTTTAACCTTTTTGTTGCATCTTTTTTATTTGTTATACCAAATTTTGAAGCCAACGATTTATAGCGTGTGCAAAACTGTATGAAGGTATTATTGATTTCTGTATGTATGAAACCCAGATTTTTGTATGTATTCAATGTTTCCCTGATTTTTTCCAAAAAATATTTTTTGGTCGAACAAAAACTACCAAACCTAACGAATTGTGAAAAAAGTACATTAAGTGATAGGTAATTTGATACATTGCTATCTTTATGAATATATCTTAATATTTTTAAATCAAAGCCCAAAGTTTTGTTATGTACATCAATGTCAAGCTTACCATAAATAACTTTTATTGTTAAATTTAAATAATGTATTTCCTTCTTTCCAATGGATGTGTCATTTAAAGGGGTTGCCCACGACTCGCTCCCGCCGACTCGCTCCCGCCGACTCGCTCCCGGCCCAACTCGCTCCCAGCCCAACTCGCTCCCAGCCCAACTCGCTCCCAGCCCAACTCGCTCCCAGCCCAACTCGCTCCCGGCCCGACTCGCTCCCAGCCCAACTCGCTCCCAGCCCGACTCGCTCCAAGCCCAAATCACTCCCAGCCCAACTCGCTCCCAGCCCAACTCGCTCCCAGCCCGAGTCGCTCCCAGCCCGACTCGCTCCTGTTTAAAACTGTAAACGCATTTTTATAACAGAATATTAGTTTAGTAAAAAATGTACATATGACACAAAATTATATAACAAAAGGAAGATGGATTTTCCTGAGTCTAAGCCTAAGCCTAAGCCTAAGCCTCAGCCTAAGCCTAAGCCTAAGCCTCTTTACTGTGCGATAAAGCATAATGTCTAATAATACACTGCATCACGCATTGCATCAAATCCATCTTCCTTTTGTTATATAATTTTGTGTCATATGTACATTTTTTACTAAACTAATATTCTGTTATAAAAATGCGTTTACAGTTTTAAATGGGAGCGAGTCGGGCTGGGAGCGAGTCGGACTGTGAGCGAGTTGGGCTGGGAGCGAGTTGGGCTGGGAGCGAGTCGGGCTGGGAGCGAGTCGGGCTGGGAGCGAGTTGGGCTGGGAGCGAGTCGGGCTGGGAGCGAGTTGGGCTGGGAGCGAGTCGGGCTGGGAGCGAGTTGGGCTGGGAGCGAGTTGGGCTGGGAGCGAGTTTGGCTGGGAGCGAGTCGGGCTGGGAGCGAGTTGGGCTGGGAGCGAGTCGGCGGGAGCGAGTCGGGCCATACCGCATTTAAAGGCAGACATACTGGATAAGTGTTTTTGCTAATATTTATGTAGCAGTTATCAATTACAGACTTTATTAAATTTTTGATTTGTATTTTGGAAAATATATCTGTTTTTGTGGTTATTGAATCAGTGTAGAAAACTTTAGAATAGCCTACGGCCAATTATTGTTTTTTTTTAGAATTTGAGTATAGAAGATCTACATGTTGAAATAGCTTTTAATAAATAATATAATGAGAAAAATTTGTATATAAAGTACTAAATTCTCCACTAAACACTTCATTGACGTCTTCTGGTTCAGTAGGCTTTTCAGTTTGTTTTTTATTGACCAGTAAACTGTTCCAATTTTATCTTGTAGTGATGTACAGTAGTTTTTAAAATGTTCCTTCAAATATGTAAGGATTCTTCCAAGAAGTATTGAGATAGGTTTGGTACTTGATTTCTTTGCTTCTGCTGTGAATCGAAGTTTAATGGGATTTTTATGGAGTTTAGCGTTACCAAACATAAGCGGCGTGGTTTTACAGTCATCTGTAAGTATACAATTAAAAGCCTCCGCCATGTTTTGATGTATTTCAATTATGGTTGATTCCAATTTGTCTGTAATTGGTTTTTAGCGCTGATTTCCTTGAATACTCCATTTATTATTAGTAGGAACCATGCCGAATTCTGTGGACTTCATTATCACACAGAGTTTTTTACATATAAAAACGGAATTTTTATTTGCTTTATCAGTAGTACCAATTACAAATTTATTTAGTAGGGTATCTGACTTAATTTCGGCCAGGCCTTAATTTCGGCCACCAATTTAGGGTATTGGACAATTGGCTTATTTTAAAGCACAAAAGAACTAGCACAAAAGGGTACAGGGTCTTTAGAGCCACAAGAGGAAACTTGGAGCCTTCGAAAATTTTTGGGAACTTGAGGCCACGAGCCATGGGAACTTGGAGCCTTTCAGAAAAAATTGAATTTGGGGTAAAATTTAGGTTTCGCTTAGGCTTAGGTACACGTTTTAGCGATTTTTATTTTTGGCTCCAAGTTCCCGACTTACGGCTCCAAGTTCCCTATTTTTGGTTCAAAGTTCCAGCTCTAAGTTCCCTAGACTCCATCGACCCTAAATCGCAAAAAAGGAATTTGATGAGTGTTGAATAAAGTGTTTTTGCAAAGGTTTTATATTTGTGTTGTTCTACATGATCCACATTTTTATACAAAAAGTGATTTTTTGTGATTTTCTTAATTTTTGTTTTGTGTCTAAACTGCATCAAATTTAGAACGAAGCACTATATAACCTTACAATAACTTCTGTTTAAGGCTAAAAATTGTTAGTTTTCATGTTTTAATATTTTCTTCAAAATCATTTTGCAATGCGTCTAACTAATTGCAAATTTTAAGGTTCCGTTAATTTCGGCCACCTTAAAATTTAGGTGAAAGAACCTGCCGTTTTTTGCCGTTTTCAAATATCATCGTACAACCGTATTTTTTAAGAATTTTGTTTGCTCGTTTGACCTTTTTTGACATTTTTTTAAACCAAAAAAAATTTAACAAAAAATACAGGTTATTAAAACTTGTTTTTTTAAGGTGTTGACTTAATTATTTAAAGTCTTGCTAATAATTATTAAAGTTTGCAAACGGGAAAAAATTAAGTTATATGTACTAAGAACAATACCTAAGGATAAAATTGCAACCTTTATAAATTTTTATTGTTCGTTTTGGCAATAATTATAGCAAGTTTTTTTCTAGTTGGCCGAAGTTAATGGTTCTCGCCTTAATTTCGGCCACTATAAAAAAAGACTTTAAACATCCATTGATATAAGTGTAGCAAAAATTTTATAGTTTTGCACTGCAATAACAAAAATAGCTATCATTTGATTTTTAGACCAAATCTTGGGTCGATTGGAAAAACCAGAAAAAACTTATTAAAAAAAAATAAAAAAAGTGGCCGAAATTAAGTCAGTTACCCTAAGGCCCGGTTCACACTGCTGCGATAGGCGACAGGCGATTGGCGAAAAGCGATAGGCGATAGGCTCCTGTCAGTTTACACTGCTGCGATAGGCGATAGTAACTTGCGAAAGGCGACAGGCGACAGGCGATAGTGGTTGGAGCAAAGTTCTAATCCTATCGCAATTTTTCGACAGGCGACAGCTCAAAACACATGCAGTGTCGGAATTTTACGTGTGTAATTAGTAAATTAGCAAATTTATGCAAATAAATAACACTTCCTTGCACTGAGCTTGAGTACATACAACCTAATATTTTGTTTTCTTCGTAATCGCGCGGATTTTTTTAAAATAATATGGAGGAAAATATGCGTGAAACTATCGATTTCGATGAGCATTTGTTAATTTTGGTTCAAAACCGACCCGAAATTTATGATAAAACTAAAAAAGAACATTCGGTTAAAATTTTCATAAAAAATTGTTGGGATCAAATAGCCCAGGAGCTCAATACGAACTCAACTGTCGGTTATAATTGTTGGTCGGTTCTTAAAAAAACATTTTCGAAAAAGGGAAAGCAGGAAGAAAGCTTCCTTCGGGTTCTGGAGCGAAAAAAGCCAAAAAATGGTATCTGTACGACATGATGTCGTTTCTGAAATCTCATATGGAAATAAGAAAGTTAAATTTGATAAGCTAATAGGTGCCAGCAGAATTTTTCATTTCGCGAACGCGTCTATTTTAAAGTTATAGAATCCGGTTTTTCTACAATTTTTATTTGGTTCATTGTACGGGTACAGAAGATGTTAAAAAAGCTTTTAGAAAAGGTTTTTTATATCCGTCAAAATTTTAGAAAATTGAAAAAATAAATTTTAAAAATAAATTATAACTTTCTTAAGTTTTGTATCAGTTTAATACGCAGCTTTTTAATTTAAGGTTTATAAAACATGCAAACTAGCCTTGAAAAACGTCGTAAACTTCCTAAGTTTCGAAAGCTCCGCCTCTTAAACGAGCGATTTAAAGCTTATGATAATAAGTTTTGAAAATAAAAGGAAGGAAGGAAGAAAATAAAGGAGTGGTGGTTACTCCAAGCTCTGTATTTCTGGCGGTTTTCCAAAAAGAAAAACGCTATGAAGATAAGTTTTTCAAGGCTATTTTTCTATGAATATTTTTTGTTTGTTTTTTTTTTCTTTTGTTAGAACTGGAACCAACCTTTCGCCTGCCAAGAATCCTACCGAAGCTATTAATCTTCCAGAAGACCACGAAGATAACGAGTATGAGGAAGAGCCCTATCTTGAACCTATTCAGAGCGTAGATTCCATGCAAAGCGGTGAAATTGTTTCGGAAAGCAACGCAGGATCGGTGTACAAAGAAAATGATAGTGTGGGACCAACCTCCAGTAGAGCGAGCGCGAGCCGATCGAAAAAGAAAAAATCTTTAGACCCTTTTGAGCAAAAAATTTTGGAGTCTTTAGATAGTACTAATATTAAGCTTGATAAGGTAGCAGATGAATTTGAAACCTTTTGAATGTCGGTTTCTGCTACTCTCTAAAACATCTTACTGGTTTTGACTTTGCGAATTGCATGCTCTAAATTGTGGAATTTTATATATAAATTTCATCCATATTGAAATTTTTAGTCTAAATATTTATATAAGATATATTTTGCGTCATTGAGATATAACCAAAAATATAC
Source organism: Microlaimidae sp. YZB2_3 (assembly GCA_030248175.1). Lineage (NCBI taxonomy): Eukaryota > Metazoa > Nematoda > Chromadorea > Desmodorida > Microlaimidae > Microlaimidae sp. YZB2_3. The sequence continues at coordinate 10,409 of JASAMX010027744.1, read as the reverse complement.
AATACTATATATTATATTAAGGAAAAATATGCCACTCTTCACCAGAAGTAAAACGATTTGGTGCCATTTTTTGTGCACTGCCATTAATTGTCATGCACAAAAAATGGCAAAAAAACTGCCATTAATTGGGCAAGTGTCGTGTAAATGGGCACTGCCTAAAAAGTAACAGTATTTTCGCGAAACCAGATACAGCCAGCCAATCAAAGCAAACCAAAGGTTAGGAATTTAAATTCCCACCGAGTTAATGTTTCAACGTATCTTAAAATATTTTTAGAAGCCGATTCACCTGTCGTCAGGACGGTTTTTACCTAACTCCGTTCAGACGATTAATCCGAGCTCTCTTCTTTATGGGAAAGAGAGGCATTTTTTGGGGTGCATACTGCAAAACCGGGTATTGATGAAAAGCCGCAGCTACCCCGATTTTTTGACTTATGTTATTAACTTTACAAGTTCAATTTTAAAAGTTTCTTTCAGTGGCAAGTGTTTTAAATTCAAAGCTTAGCAGCGGTCACCAAAAAAGCTTGAAACGGGGCTAATTTTAAGTACTGAATTTTTAAGGGCTTGCTATGAATTTAAAAATGTACATTATGTATCAAAAGACGGCTTATAGCGTCTTGTATCTTTTTTGCTGCTTTCAAAAACTTCATTAAAATTTAACTTATTCGAAGGCAAAATGTTTGCAACTACAACTGTATTTTTGGAATTTTCAAAGGCTTAAACCCACAATAAAATTGGAGTAACTACAATTTTCTGTCAAATTACCGTTTAATGCAATCCAAAATTGAGCCGAGCTCTTCTTATTTAAAAAGGGCTCGAATATTTTAGTCGTCGTAAAGGTTAAGGGTAAAACCGTCCTGACGACAGGAAAATCGGCTTCTAAAAATATATTAAGATACGTTGAAACACTTACTCGGTGGATATTTAAATTTGTACTCTTAGGTTTGTTTTGATTGGCTGGCTGTGTCCAGTTTCGCGGAAATACTGCTACATTTTAGGCAGTGCCCATTTACACGACACTTGCCCATATAATGGCAGTTGTTTTGCGCATTTAATGGCAGTGCTCAAAGAATGGCACAAAATCGTTTCACTTCTAGTAGGGAGTTGCATATTTTTCCTTAATATAATATATAGTATTATATATTTTTGATATAACCATTTAAATTTCAAATTTATTTGTCTAAATATTTATAATTTTTGTATTTTTCGAAGTTTCTGTTATAATTTTTAGGTATACGTGTCTGAAAATTTAGTACGGGATAACTTTTTGAATTCATAACAAATAAACTGCAATCAACCAAGAAAAGGTCTCATAAAGAGCACTCATAAAAAACGAAAAAATTCCCTACTTCTACAGTAAAAACATTTTAGGATTTGACTAAAGCAGAGATTCAGCATATAAATGTAGTAAATGGAAATAGCAAACTTTTATTAAAATGTAACAAAAATGTTTTACTGTAGAAGTAGGGCATTTTTTCTTTATCCTCCTTATGAGGTGGACAAATGCGAATTGTTGGTACCAATTAACAAACCATGTACACATTAAGGTTTGCAGGAGTTGCTAAAAATAAATGATCAAGAGAATATGGACTAAGACAGATTGATTTTCGATTGCAGGATCAAATAACAGTTTTGGAACTAAAAAGTTTAACTACATCCAAAAAAACAAAATTTTCTTGAAGAGAAAGAAGATTTTATAAGCTGTAATATCAAATTGTTGAACGAAATATATTAAAATTGCCTGTTGCAAATAGATAATGTAATATTATTTAAATAAAAAAATATTAAATCCTTACAAAAACACAAATTTACTGCAATTATTGACAATTTTACAAAAAATTCATATCATTTATGATTTAAAGTCGATGAAGCCAAACGAATTTGGTGCTGGAACTTAATTAAAGGCACAAATTAGGAACTTAAAACCGTAAGCGGGGAACTTGGAGCCGAAAATTGAGAAGTTATAGTTTAAAGTAAAAAATCGCTAAAACCTAAAAATATAAGACCAAGCGAAACCTAAATCTAAACCCAAACAAATTTTTTCTTAAGAACTCAAAGCTCCCACAAACTTCTACCGGCTCCAAGTTCCCTGCTGACGGCTATAAAGATTATGTACTTTATTTTACAGGTAGGGTAACTAACTTAATTTCGGCCACGCCTTAATTTTGGCCAACAATTTAGGGTGTTAGAAAATTGGCCTATTTTTAAAACACAAAAGAACTAGCACAAAAGTAACTGGATTAATGTTGAATAAAGTGTTTTTGCAAAAGTTTTTTATTTTTATTATTCTATATTATCAACATTTTCATTCAAAAAGTGAATTTTTTGTGATTTTCCTAATTTTTGCTTTGTGTTTAAACTGCATCAAATTTAGAACGAAGCAATATATAACTTTAAAATATCTTCTATTTAAGGCTCAAAGTTGTTAATTGTCATGTTTTGATATTTTCTTCAAAATTATTTTGCAATGCAACTAACTGCGCATTTTAAGATTCCGTTAATTTCGGCCACCTTAAAAATTAGGTTAAAGAACCTGCCGTTTTTTGCTGTTTTTAAATATCATTGTACTACCGTATTTATAAAGATTGTTTTGCTCGTTTGACTTTGTTTTGACGTTTTTTAAGCCAAAAATAAAAATTGAACAAAAAATACAAGTTATTAAAACTTGTTTTTTTAAGGTTTTGAAATGATTATTTAAAGTCTTGCTAATAACAATTAAAGTTCGCAAACGGGAAAAATTAAGTTATATGTAACAAGAACAATACCTAAGGGTAAATTTGCAACATTTAGAAATTTTTATTGTTCGTTTAAGCAATAGTTATGGCTAGTTTTTTGTAGGTGTCCGAAATAAATGGCACGCGCCTTAACTTCGGCCACTTTAAAAAAAAAAGTTAAAACCTTCACTGATTTTTAAGTGTAACAGAAATATTTAAATTTTGCACTGGAATAACAAATATAGCTATTGTTTAATTTTTAGGCCAAATTTTGGCTTGATTGAAAAAGCCAGAAGAAAATTATTCAAAAAAATAAAAAAGGTGGCCGAGATTAAGTCAGTTACCCTACTTTGGTTTTAAAAAATATTTAAACCAAACAGCAGGCTTTTTTCTGAAGATAAAAGTTATGTTTTAACAGCAGCATGTAATTGGGGTCTGGGTTTATTATAAAAAAATAAAATTTTGATCAATTCACGTTACTGGAAAAAATCAATATGCTCGATTTGATTAAACGCACAGTTTTATCATTTTCACGGTTTTGATAAAACAATCTTGCATAATATTTTTATCTCAAAACTACACTTGACAATGACCAAAATTGTACAGATTGAGTCTTTATATGGGGAATTTTCACAAAAAGGTTTTCCCTGCCTTGTATATTTGCACCCTTAATTTAGAATTAACTTCGATTAAGGTTTTGTTTTATATAGTAAAATTGCTGTTCCTGTGGAACACTAATTTTACTAATTGAAAAAATTTTCCCGTGGACGGAGCTTTTTCGAGAAAGGGCTATAAATTTCAACTTTTGATATTTTTTTGGAGGTAGGGTAACGGACTTAATTTCGGCCACGCCTTAATTTGGCCACAAATTTAGGGTGTTAGAAAATTGGCTTATTTTTAAAACACAAAAGAACTAGCACAAAAGTAACTGGATTAATGTTGAATAAAGTGTTTTTGCAAAAGTTTTTTTATTTTTATTATTCTACATTATCAACATTTTCATGCAAAAAGTGAATTTTTTATAATTTTCTTAATTTTTGCTTTGTGTTTAAACTGCATCAAATTTGAACGAAGCAATATATAATCTTAAAATATCTTCTATTTAAGGCTCAAAGTTGTTAATTTTCATGTTTTGATATTTTCTTCAAAATTATTTTGCAATGCAACTAACTGCACATTTTAAGATTCCGTTAATTTCGGCCACCTTAAAAATTAGGTTAAAGAACCTGCCGTTTTTTGCTGTTTTTAAATATCATTGTACTACTGTATTTATAAAGATTTGTTTTGCTCGTTTGACTTTGTTTTGACGTTTTTTAAGCCAAAAAAAATTGAACAAAAAATACAAGTTAATAAAACTTGTTTTTTTAAGGTTTTGACATAATTATTTAAAGTCTTGCTAATAACTATTAAAAAATTAAGTTATATGTACCAAGAACAATACCTAAGGGTAAATTTGCAACCTTTAGAAATTTTTATTGTTCGTTTAAGCAATAGTTATGGCCAGTTTTTTGTAGGTGGCCGAAATAAATGGCACGCGCCTTAACTTCGGCCACTTTAAAAAAAGTTTAAACCTTCACTTATTTTTAAGTGTAACAGAAATTTTAAAATTTTGCACTGGAATAACAAATATAGCTATTGTTTGATTTTTAGGCCAAGTTTTGGCTTGATTGAAAAAGCCAGAAAAAACTTATTCAAATGAATAAAAAAAGGTGGCCGAAATTAAGTCAGTTACCCTATAACATAAAAATATATTCAGAAATCAAAGAAAAATTTTTGAAAAAGTATTTTGCATTTTGTTTTATTGTGTTTGAAATCGCGACGTGACTACTGAAATCTGTCACACAAGTGTCTTATTGTAAATAAAGTTTTTACGCCAAAAATTTTACATTTTATTCAAACGTTATTTTTTAAATTTTTAATGTTTTATTACTATAATAAGACAAAAGAGAGTTATTCTTTTGCATGTCTATGTAAAAAACAAATATGCATACGCTTATTCTTTTTATTTTATTTTTTAACGGTATCTCAATTGATAAATTACCTTCTTCTAATAAAAAATCATATTTTTACGATTTTTTTAAACTGTTAAAAAGTTGAATTATTAGTTTTTTTAACTCTAATATATAGCTTATTCGTGATTAATAATCCAAAAAAACAATAAAAAAATATTTGTCGTTCTTGCATTATTTCGTTTTAAATTAGAGAACAAAATAAAAGATTTTTTTGCTAATTATATCTTTTTACCCTAAAAAAATTCAGAATTCAAGCTTTCGTAAAACTAATATGAATATATCATCAAAAAACATTAAACATGTTGTTCTAATTATGGTTGATTTGACATGGCGCACATCTGAGTCGCAGTACTTCTTAAATTGATCAATATCTTTCTTGTGTGACGAATAAAGACGCAATTTAATTATGTCACTGATTCTGGTGACTGGCACGTCAAGGTTTATAGTTTAAATGCTACATTGTAACATACATTTGTATTCACCAAATTTTCTTCCGGGCACATTCGGACTGGGTCCACTTGTTTCAGGAGAAAGACCCTGCAGTCTGTCCACTTTTTGGACTCAGTCCAATTATCTTATATCGTCCAAAAATCACCAAATTGCATCTTTTATTATTTTTTTGTTACTTAATTATTAACAACTATACTGAAACTGGTATGTTTTTGTTCCTAAACTTATTTTTGGTAATCGTTTCAATTTATTTCGTAAAATCGTTTCATCGACTAATTTCAGACTTTTGTACTATATTTTTTTATTTTAGAAGGAAAACCCTTATTTTGGTATAATTATTATTATGGCTAGCTGGTAAGTGCCCCGTCATAACTACAAAGAGACGCGAGTAAAATTATTAATATAACTCCCCGGTTTTGAACTAATCACACAGCATTGTTGCATTTTTTTAGTCTGATGAAATGTCAATTGAAAAAATTATACTCACAGCAATCTTTGACAATCGCGAAATCAATACTTTTTCAAATTTATAGTTGTTTCTTACACATACAAAAATAACCTTTTAATTGAAAAAGGGGCGATTTCGCGCTTGTCAAAGATTGCTGTGAGTATGATTTTTTCAATTGACATTTCATCAGACTAAAATAGTTATATATTGTATAAATGTACAATGTATAAACGAATCATTATCATATGGTGGAAATTTTTATTCATTGGGCAGTTGCCCAAACCAAATGCAAATTTACTATAGTCCACATAATGTCCATTTCAGAGTAGTCCACATCTTTTCTGTCTAAACATAGGTCCGGGGAAAAATCGCGGCTTTTTTCTGCTCTATTCTTGGAGCATTTTTCAAGGCTAGTTATTATTATGGGTAGCTGGAAAGTGCTCCGTCTCAACTACAAGAAGACGCAGGTATAAAATTACTAATATAACTCCCCGGTATATTTACATACTTTTATATTTCCGGTGTCATTTATAAGATTACAGTTTAATAAATAAAAAATGTTGTAAACCGTGTTTAGTAGTTTAAAGTTTTAAAGTGCTTTAAATGCGTTGCACAGTAATAAATTTAGTTTTATTTCTTTTAATCAGCTGGGACAATTGATAACAATATTTTGAAGTACAAAGATTTTTTGGCACGGTTATATTTGCTATTTGATGTAATAGTCAATTGTTGGTGTTACGTAAGTTTTATATGAGTCTTATATAAGGTTCTCCGTAATTTAAGTTCCGTAAAAAAGCTTTTGCTTTTTGGCCTTTGAACAATATAGCTTAAAGAATAAATTTTAAACACCGTATAAAACTGAAACTTAAAGTCCAAGAAATTCTAAGCAAAAAACTTAAATTTAAATCAAAAACCTTTTAAAGTGTTAAATAACAAATGAAATCAAAAATAAAAATCAGGGCCATTTTGACAAACCTTTATTTATCGAGGGAAAATTACTTGTACAGGTATATGATCGATTTCTGTAATCAACCGCTGTATTTATCGCCGTTTTATTAAAAATCAAAAAGACAACTTTTTATTTTACCAAAAGGTGTATTGCAGCTATATCTGCATTACACCTTTTGGTTTAGTCTTCTAGTTTTATGTTTTATAATTAATATATAAAATATACGTTTGTATTATCAATACTGATTATTGCACCTCATGTATCCTAATTTAAGCTAAATAAACAATCTTTCATTACTTTTTTGAATTTTAATAACTTATTTTGCATTTTCTTAGTTTTGCAGAAGTTAGATTCTTGTTTTTATGCTCAAAGCATAAGGTTAATTTCTAAAAACACTTAGAAATCGGCAAGAAAACCAAAAAATCTTTAAACATTGATTTTTATATTATTTTGTTTACCATATTTTTTATTTGCTTTTTTTTTGTTTCCTTGTATAAGATTTATTGCATAGATATGAATGCTGTATTTTTATTTATGTTCGCAAATGAAACCTTGGAAAATAAAAAAATCGCCGTCTATAAAATTTTTTTAATTTTAAATGCAAAAAAAGTTTGAATTTTATGTGGATTTGACGTAAAGAAAATTTAATGTGCTTCTAATTTATGGCGGTTAAATAGTTTTACTTTTTTCCAAATTTTCTATCACAAAAATAAAGAAATAACGCAAGGTTTAAAGATGAACAAGTTCTCATTTTTGTTTTAAAAAGACCGATTACAAATAATATAACAAAATTAAAATTATTATTTAAATTTGTTTATAATTGTTTTGCTAAATCATACATTAAAAAACAATGATGTAAAATAGTTCTAGTTCAGACTTTTCCACTTTCAGTATAAGCTTAGATATAGGTTTTGGCGATTTCAAATTTTTGGCTCTAAGTTCCTTTTTGTGGCTTCAAATTACAGCTTCTATTTCCTTTAGCTCCAAAAAACCTAAATCCTTATTAGCAGTTTCAAAATAATCTTTTATAAAATTTTTAATGAAAAATCGTCGTTACTACGGCAAAATGAGCCACAGTTCGTATAAAATATGTGTGCCTGTGACTCATTTTAAATTTAAAACAGGATCCTATTAACTACAGAATGAGTCACAGTCACGTGTATTTTATAATGACAGTGGTTCATTTTGCCGTAGTAACGACGAAATACACTTTAAATAATAAAAATTTATTACACCATTGTAATAAAATCATATGTTATTCACGTGTAAATTCTGTAAATTACGTAAATAAAAGAGTTTTGTCAGTTTAATGTTTATTTTATATTTGCAAGTATTTATTTTAATTTTTTGATGAAATTGATTGTTGCTTTGCCAGTTGTAACAATTTTGATTTTGACCATGCATTCCAACGCTGGTTTTAAAAACTTTTTTTTAATACACAAATTATAAAAAATAGCGAACAGTTTATGAAACATAATTAGAATAAGTTTAGCAATTAAAATGGAAAAAAACACAGAAAACTTTTACTATAAAAAGTCAATAATTAAACAATATGCTCAAATAGCAACTGACATAGCATCTTTTCAGTTTTTAAGAAAAAAATTAAATAAATCTACGAAAAAAAGGGGTAACTAATTATTCTAGTTTATGTATAGAAAGATGAAATGCATCAGAAAAGTTGAGTTTTAATTTATTTACTTACTTTATTGTTTTTGTGTTTGCTTATCACACTCACAATTCATTTTTGTTTATAGAAATTGGTCAAAAACGAACAGATGCTTATAAAAACTAAAAAATAAGCTCATCCGGTGCAAATTTGAAACCCAAATTCATATATTTGGCAAAAAAAGCTTTCACGACTAAAAAAGGTAAAAACACTATATCGTTTTCAATTGTCTGGTTTTTATAAATCGCGATCAATTTTTGTTTCAATTGCTTTTCTTTAGTGTAACTCGTATTTTTTATATTCAGCAAACAAGTCGTCGTTACTACGACAAAATGAGCTACAATGCGTATAAAATATATTTGACTGTGACTCCTTTTAAATTTACACCAAGATCTTTTAACTACAGAATGAGTCACATTCACGTGTATTTTATAATGACTGTGGCTTATTTTGTCGTAGTAACGACGAACTGCCACAACTCACCCGTAGTTATCTTTAAAAATTAAAAGTTGACACCAATTATACTTTGGCATTCAAAAAAAAAACTTGTCCTGATGGGCTTACAACTCAGTTATCTTTAAAAATTAAAAGTTGACACCACTTACACTTTGGCATTTAAAAAAAAATACTTGTCCTGATGGGTTTACAACTCTCCCGTAGTTATATCTTTAAAAATTAAAAGTTAACACCACTTATACTTTGGCATTTAAAAAAAATACTTGTCCTGACGGGTTTACAACTCAGTTATCTTTAAAAATTATAATTTAACACCACTTATAGGGTAGTGCATTTAATTTCGGGACTTTTCCCAATTGGGCATTTTTGATTTTGGACTATATCTTTGGTAATCCTGGACGGAATACGACGTTTGATAGCTCAAATGAGAGCTAATTATATGTAGATGACTGTCGTGAGCTTTTTATTTGTTACGTTATGATATTTTCGTGTGAAATTGTGTGATTTATAATTTTTAAAAAATGTTACTCGTTTTTAGAACATGGGCATTTCAAGATATCGCAAAAAATTGGTTTAAAAATTAAACTGTCCTGGTAAAATTTAGCCTATTTTCCGAATTTTTAGTCCCCGTGGTTCTACGTTGCGTCTGTCTGTGGTGAGCAATCGTTATAAAATAAAATAGTGTAATTTCGGCACACTATTTCTGTAGGTAAAAACGGGTTGAATTTAGTGGTCGGGTGTTAAATTGTAGTTGCAAATAGTTAAAAGACAACGTTGAAATGTGTAGGAGTCATAGCACTGCACTTAAACTCGATTAAGGGGGTCTTTTTAAAAAGTGCCGAAATTAAATGCACTTTTTTCCCAAATTTTCCTCATTTTGATACCATTTAGCATTTTAGCTGTAACTTTTTGCCAGTTACACGTTGAACAACAAGTAAAAGCTTAAATTAAAGAAAACTGTCTGGAGATAATGATAGGTTTTTAAATTTTTGAAAATGATGATTTTTTGACTGAGAAACAATCGATTGTTTGTAAAGTGCCAAAATTAAATGCATACATTTAATTTCGGCAATTTTCCATTTTTTTAAAAACTGATTTAATTAAATAAAAAAACAACTTTCGTACAGTGAATTTTTTATGACGCAACGCAGTATCGTAAAAGCTTTAAAATGAGCTATCAAACATAAAAATCAGGCCATACAGTGAAAAGTTACATTGGAAAAACGAAAAAGTGCCGAAATTAAATGCACTACCCTACTTTGGCAATTTAAAAAAAATTAATTGTCCTGACGGGTTTCAATTTTTAATTTTTGATTTTGAATAAAATTACGCATGTATTGATCAAAATCACGATTCTAAATAGAATGACAACAATTTTTTTTTAAAAACCCAAGGTAGCCAAAAGGTTGTAACACAAAATATTCATATCTGATTTGTTACATGTCAAGTTTTTTTCTACAAGCATAAATTTTTTCAACAAAATATCCCCAGAGGTTCAGGAATAATGAACCCCCAAAATGGCGTTTTTCGACAATTCTGTACTGAAAGAATATACAATGGGAATTAAAATTTAATTTACAAATTATACACTCAAAAAAGCGGATATTTTCTATTTTAATTTCATACCCTGATCGTTAAGATTAATGCAGTGTTTGTTGAAATATTGCGTTTTCCGTAAAAAAACTCGCGATTTTTTCGTTAAAAACACCAAACGACG
>JASAMX010027742.1:0-21022 GCA_030248175.1 Microlaimidae sp. YZB2_3 | reverse complement strand
TATCACGATTATAAAGAAAACATTTATTATATTATTGTAAGTAATTGAAATAGTTGATATTAAAAATCAAATTGCAATGAAATTTTTTTTAACTCTTAAAAATATTTACTGCACACTATTTATTAAAAAAATACTTCCAATAGAGAGACACCGTTACCCTTTTTCACTTACGTAAAAATTAAATTGAATACTGTTGTATTTATGGTTTAATATAAAATTTTCCGTGAAAAATGGGGGTTAATTTTTCCAAAATTCCGGTGAAACTTCGATTTAATTTTTAAAGGTAAAATTTAAAGCTCCAGATAGATATTTCTATTGAAATTTATAATTTTTCGAAGGCCATAACATCTTTTGTATTTTTTAACGAATAAATAGTTCTGTCGTGCGTCGTGCGTTTTATCGTTTTTTTTTAGAGGGTGGTTTTATAAATCGCTTTTAGAGCTCATTATCCTATGGTAGCAGTGGCATAGTGGGTGAGCGCGTCGTCAAACTGTTTGGCGTCAAACTGAAAGGTCTCGAGATCGATTCCCACATAAAACATATTTGGCCATAATTTTTGTTTGATTTTTATAATGTTTTTTTTTTATCATTTTTACAAATTAATTTCACATAAAATTCAAAAAATATCATTATTGTAAACAGAATTTGTTGCCTGCTTTTCGCCAATTAGTCAAATTTTCGTCATTTGAATATCTTAAAATATTATAATACTCTATAAGTATAATAATTAAAAAAATTGTGTGTACATAAAAATGGGTAATTTTCGCTCTTTATCGCAATTGGTTTAATTATGAAGCTCTGCAATAAAAACTGTCCGGAGAGCTCCTTAATAACCTAAAATAAAAAAATTCCCAAAAACTAAAACGTTATTTTAGTTCAAAGTTATATGGCGGTTATTTTGAGCTATCTTTATGAAAATTCGTTTAACAATCGATTTTTAAAATCGATTCTAAATCTACAAACCGGAAATTTTCACGCCTCGCGTATTCTCAAATTACTCACGCATAATTTTATAAAAAATTATGGTTCTGAGACTTGTTGAATTTGAACTGAACTGGGTCCAAAATTTTATGATTATTCTGTAAAATTTAAAAACGCATATTCTTAATAAATTTAATTTATAAAATATTAACTGAGTTGATGAAATGATTAAAGAAAGCTTAATTTGTAATTTTTTGTAATTCTGAAGAGAGATATAATACTAAATTTTATTTTTATTTTTCCAAAAAAATATGCCAAACTGTGTTGGTGTTTAGATTAGTCTGTGGTGATTTTTATAATCAACGCGGTTAATTTCGAAGTATAAACTAATATTTTAATATAAAAACTAGTGTAACAACTAGTTCCATGTAAACTTATAAAAAATGTTTAGTTAATTATTTCACTTTCTAAAACAGAAAAATAAGATGCCTGATAGTCTAAAAATACTTTTTACTGAGTGAGTTTTTCAGTGTGTGTGTCACACACACACACACACACACACACACACACACACACACACACACACACACACACACACACACACACACACACACACACACACACACACACACACACACACACACACACACACACACACACACACACACACACACAAACAAACGTAAACATGTAACAGATATAAAACCACTGTCACTCACTTAGTATCACTAATATTATTCACCTGATACAAATGAAAAGATTTCCGTACAAAACATTTCTGTATTTTGTAGTCCAAAATGGGTCCGGCACAAAAGAGTCCGGGTCTCCCGGCACAAAAGAGTCCTGGAGAAAATGTGTTCATGCGCCCAAGCGCAGCGAGCGCTGAACAGAAAGATTTTGCATGATGATTATATTAATAAATGGAGAAGTGAGATAAAAATGGATACCAGAAATACCTAAAAAAGTAGTTATATAATGAATAAAAAACACATAAAAAAATGAATTTTAATAAAAGTAAATTGTAATAAAAAATTGAATATACCATTAAATAAATATTAATTGATGAATCTATTACTAAAACGAACATAACCTCCTAATATAATTGCGAAATTCTCTTCGATACATTTGAATTTCCATCGTAACCTTTATAGTTTTTTAAATCTTCTGTTTAGTTGTTTGTGTGTGTGTGTGTGTGTGTGTGTGTGTGTGTGTGTGTGTGTGTGTGTGTGTGTGTGTGTGTGTGTGTGTGTGTGTGTGTGTGTGTGTGTGTGTGTGTGTGTGTGTGTGTGACACACACACTGAAAAACGCCAATAGTAAAAAAGTATTTTTTAGACTATCACATCTTGTTTTTTTTTCTGTTCAAAACTGAAATAATTAACTAAACATTTTTTATAAGTTTACATGAACTAGTTGTTACACTAGTTTTTATATTAAAATATTAGTTTATACTTCGAAATTAACCGCGTTGATTATAAAAATCACCACAGAGTAATTTAAACACCTACACAGTTGGCGTGTTTTTTTTTGGAAAAATAAAAATGAATTCAGTATTATATCTCTTCAGAATTACAAAAAAATTACAAATTAAGCTTTCTTTAATCCATTTTCATCCAACTCAGTTAATTATTTATAAATTAAATTTATTAAGAATATGCGTTTTTAAATTTTACAGGGATAATCATAAAAATTTTGGACCCAGTTCAGTTCAAATTAGAAGACAAGTCTCAGCAGCATAATTTTTTTTTATAAAAAACTTATGCGGTGCGGTAATTTAAAAAATACGCGAGGTAGTGAAAATATGTTCCGGTTTGTAGATTTAGAATCGATTTTAAAAATCGATTGTTAAACGGATTTTCATAGGAGATAGCTCAAAATGACCGCCATATAACTTTGAACTAAAATAACGTTTTAAATTTTTAGGTTTTTCGGAAATTTTTTTATTTTAGGTTATTTAAGGACTTTTCGGACAGTTTTTATTGCAGAGCTTTCAGTAGTAAACCAATTGCAATAAAGAGCAAAATTACCCTTTTTTATATTTAAAATTTTATATTTTTACGCATTTTGTCTGAAATTTTAGGCCGAAAAATCCGAGATTTTTTTTAAGTATGAAATTGCTGATTTTTGGCATACGAAATCTCGTGTGAAATACAGTAATATTCACTAAAAATTTATATGAGTGTTTAGGCAGATATTTTAATGATTATAAAGTAAACATTCATTATATTATTGTAAGTAATTGAAATAGTTGATATTAAAAATCAAATAATGAAATTTTTTTTAAACTCTTAAAATATTTACTGCACACTATTTATTAAAAAAATACTTCCAATAGAGAATACTGTTACCCTTTTTCACTTACGTAAAAATTAAATTGAATACTGTTGATTTATGGTTTAGAGAAAGTTTTCCGTGAAAAATGGGGGTTAATTTTTCAAAATTCCGGTGAAACTTCGATTTAATTTGGTAAAATTTAAAGTTGATATAGTATATATTTCTATTGAAATTTATAATTTTTTGAGGGCCATAACATCTTTTTGTATTTTTTAACGCATAAATAGTTCTGTCGTGCGTTGTCCTTTATCGTTTTTTTTCAGAAGGGGCCGGTTTATAAATCGCTTTTAGCTCATTATCCTATGGTAGTAATGTGGCATAGCGGGGTGAGCGTGTCAAACTGTTTGGCGTCAAACTGAAGGGTCCCGAGATTGGTAGATTTCCCACATAAAACACATGCGATATTTTTTTTGATTTCAATAATGTTTTTTAATTTTTTTACAATTTTAAAATTTATTTAACATAAATTCAAAAAATATCATTATTGAAAACAGAATTTGTTGCCTTTTCGCCAGTTACTTTTCGTCATTTGAATATCTTAAATATTATAATACTCTATAAGTATAAATAATTTAAAAAATGAAATTGTGTGTAAACTAAAAATGGGTAATTTTTGCTCTTTTATTGCAATTGTTTACTACTGAAGCTCTGCAATAAAAACTGTCCGGAGAGCCCTAAATAACCTAAAATAAAATATTTCCGAAAAAACCTTAAAAATTAAAACGTTATTTTAGTTCAAAGTCATATGTGTCGATTTTGGAGCTATCTTTATGAAAATCCGTTTAACAATCGATTTTTAAAATCGATTCTAAATCTATAAACGGAACATATTTCACTACTTTTTGTTTTTCTAAATTACCGTATGCATAAATTTTTTTATAAAAAAATTATGCTTCTGAGACTTGTCTTTTGAGTCTGAACTGAAACTGGGGTTTTTCAAAATTTTTATGATTATCCTGTAAAATTTAAAAACGCATATCTTAATAAATTTAATTTATAAAATAATTAACGAGCTTGGATGAAAATGGATTAAAAGAAAGTTAATTTGTAATTTTTTGTAATTCTGAAGAGATATAATACTAAATTCATTTCCAAAAAAACACGCCAAAATGGTTTTTGTGTGTGGTGATTTTTATAATCAAATTGTGTGAATTTTTGAAAGTAAATGAATATTTTAATATAAAAACTAGTGTAACAACTGATACATGTAAATACTAAAATGTTTAGTTAATTATTTTCAGTTTTAAACAGAAAGTGTGATAGTCAAAAATAATTTTTATGCCTTTTTCAGTGCGTGTGTTATATATATATATATATATATATATATATATATATATATATATATATATATATATATATATATATATATATATATATATATATATATATATATATACAGAAGATTTAAAAAACTATAAAGGTTACGATGGAAATTCAAATGTATCGAAGAGAATTTCGCAATTATATTAGGAGGTTATGTTCGTTTTAGTAATAGATTCATCAATTAATATTTATTTAATGGTATATTCAATTTTTTTATTACAATTTACTTTTTTATTAAAATTCATTTTTTTATGTGTTTTTTATTCATTATATAACTACTTTTTAGGTATTTCTGGTATCCATTTTTATCTCACTTCTCATTATTAATATAATCATCATGCAAAATCTTTCTGTTCAGCGCTCGCTGCGCTTGGGCGCATGAACGCATTTTCTCCAGGACTCTTTTGTGCCGGGACCCCGGACTCTTTTGTGCCGGACCCATTTTGGACTACAAAATACAGAAATGTTTTGTACGGAAATCTTTTCATTTGTATCAGGTGAATAATATTAGTGATACTAGTGAGTGACAGTGGTTTTATATCTGTTACATGTTTACGTTTGTTTGTGTGTGTGTGTGTGTGTGTGTGTGTGTGTGTGTGTGTGTGTGTGTGTGTGTGTGTGTGTGTGTGTGTGTGTGTGTGTGTGTGTGTGTGTGTGTGTGTGTGTGTGTGTGTGTGTGTGTGTGTGTGTGTGTGTGTGTGTGACACACACACTGAAAAACGCCAGCAGTAAAAAGTATTTTTTAGACTATCACATCTTGTTTTTTTTCTGTTTGAAACTGAAATAATTAACTAAACATTTTTTATAAGTTTACATGAACTAGTTGTTACACTAGTTTTTATATTAAAATATTAGTTTATACTTCGAAATTAACCGCGTTGATTATAAAAATCACCACAGAGTAATCTAAACACCGACACAGTTGGCGTGTTTTTTTTTGGAAAAATAAAAATGAATTTAGTATTATATCTCTTCAGAATTACAAAAAAATTACAAATTAAGCTTTCTTTAATCCATTTTCATCCAACTCAGTTAATTATTTATAAATTAAATTTATTAAGAATATGCGTTTTTAAATTTTACAGGGATAATCATAAAAATTTTGGACCCAGTTCAGTTCAAATTAGAAGACAAGTCTCAGAAGCATAATTTTTTTTTATAAAAAACTTATGCGGTGCGGTAATTTAAAAAATACGCGAGGTAGTGAAAATATGTTCCGGGTTGTAGATTTAGAATCGATTTTAAAAATCGATTGTTAAACGGATTTTCATAGGAGATAGCTCAAAATGACCGCCATATAACTTTGAACTAAAATAACGTTTTAAATTTTTAGGTTTTTTCGGAAATTTTTTTATTTTAGGTTATTTAAGGACTCTCCGGACAGTTTTTATTGCAGAGCTTTCAGTAGTAAACCAATTGCAATAAAGAGCAAAAATTACCCATTTTTATTTACACACAATTTACATTTAAATTATTATACTTATAGAGTATTATAATATTTTAAGATATTCAAATGACGAAAATTTGACTAATTGGCGAAAAGCAGGCAACAAATTCTGTTTACAATAATGATATTTTTTGAATTTATGTTAAATAAATTTTTAAAATTGTAAAAAAATTAAAAAAAAAACATTATTGAAATCAAAAAAAAAATTGTGGCCAAATATGTTTTATGTGGGAATCGATCTCGGGACCTTTCAGTTTGACGCCAAACAGTTTGACGACGCGCTCACCCACTATGCCACTGCTACCATAGGATAATGAGCTCTAAAAGCGATTTATAAACCACCCTTCTGAAAAAAAAACGATAAAACGCACGACGCACGACAGAACTATTTATGCGTTAAAAAATACAAAAGATGTTATGGCCTTCGAAAAATTATAAATTTCAATAGAAATATACTATCTGGAGCTTTAAATTTTACCAAATTAAATCGAAGTTTCACCGGAATTTTGGAAAAATTAACCCCCATTTTTCACGGAAAATTTTATATTAAACCATAAATACAACAGTATTCAATTTAATTTTTACGTAAGTGAAAAAGGGTAACGGTGTCTCTCTATTGGAAGTATTTTTTTAATAAATAGTGTGCAGTAAATATTTTTAAGAGTTTAAAAAAAATTTCATTGCAATTTGATTTTTAATATCAACTATTTCAATTACTTACAATAATATAATGAATGTTTACTTTATAATCGTGATATTTCTGCCTTTTTAACACTCATATAAATTTTTTAGTGAAATATTACTGTATTTCACGAGATTTCGTATGCCAAAAATCGCGATTTTCCATACTTAAGAAAACTGTCCGGAGAGACCTTAAGGGGCTTTCGGCCTAAAATTTTAAAGACAGAAAAATGCGTAAAAATATAAAATTTTAAATATAAAAAAGGGTAATGTATGTAATTTCGGCACTTTTTGGACATTTTTAAATCCATTTTTGGCCATAACTTTTTTCAGCTTTGTTTGATCAAAAAGTTTTATATTACTTCAAAAAGTTGTGTATTTTCTTATTCTGAACACACTGATATGCATAACAATCAAAATCTACGTAAATTTCGTTTTATAAGGGACGATATCGAAAATGGCCACTTTGGAAAATTCGTTTGGTGCATTTAATTTTGGCACTTTTTTCAGGCTATAACGTTCTTGTTTTTAGGTCAATTAAATGTTTAATGGCTTATTTGAAAGTTGACTTCTACATTAATTGCCATATTGATTATTTTTACTCTAATTTGTTTTTATCTGAGTGAAAAATTGAAAACTAAATTAAAGTGCCGAAATTATTTTCAGAAGTGCCGAAATTAAATGCACCTTTTGCCCATTTTCCTTCAAGAAGCTATGGACTGTAAATTCATAAGGTATTTTTTTGCAAGTTATAAACAAAGTAAAATAAACATTTAAAAAAATGGTGATTTTGGACTACAAAATACAGAAATGTTTTGAACGGAAATCTTTTCATTTGTATCAGGTGAATAATATTAGTGATACTAGTGAGTGATAGTGGTTTTATATCTGTTACATGTTTACGTTTAAAAGCAATTGAGCAATTTTAAAGGAAAATAACCCCCAGGTGAAAAAAACTGTTTTTTTGCAATAGGAGTCTCAAACTTGTCCTAATTATAAAAACGTAAGTTTAAAAATATTTTTAAAATTAAGCCGAAAAATAAAATTCCTTAAAAATTTTATAAAAAATTTGAAAATGGTTAAAAAATAAAAGAACTCCCCTTAAATTTTCTAGGGAAAAATATAATTTTTTTAAATAAATTGTATTCTGTTTAAACTTATCGGATGTTTTTAAATTTTTTGCAAATTTTCAAAAACAAGTAGCCCGTGTCAGCCATTCGGCTGACAAATAATTATATCTGTATTTCTCAGATTTATTTGATAATTTTTTGAAATTCAATCCTTTTGTAATATCCCTGAATTGTAAACTTTGCAATGATATTTAATTTAACTCACTTCGTTTAGTAGTCAGGAAGGATGATCCCTTTAATATTTTTGGTAAAAATGGTTTTTTCAGCATACAGACGTCCATGTTATTTTTTTCAATTTTGACACTCTCTGAACTGTAAGCTTTCTAATAATATCTCATTTAGGCCAAACGTTTTTGTAGTTAGGGACTAAGGTCATCCCAAGTTTAGAAAAAAATAGTTGTCCAGCATAAAATTTTTATGTTGATTTTTCCAAAAATATATAATACGCTGGCTTTTCATTTACAAATATCTATTGGTAATAGATAGTAATGATAATAGCAACAAATAGCAATAGAAAAAATTTAATTTTAAAATTTATTAGGCCCTTCTAGTGAAAATGTGTTGTCGAGATTAAAAATGTCCATGTTATTCTTTTAAACATTTAACCCCTTTATGACATTCCCTAAATTATAAGCTTTGCAATGATACCTCATTTAACCTAATTTATTCTGAAGGTGGGGAGAAGGGTCCTTCCCCTTTTTGATGAAAATGCGTTGTCTAGTATAAAGATGTTCATGTTCATCTTTCTGAAAAAACATAATATTTTGGCTTTCCATTGACTAATTCTCTAATCAATAAGTTTAAGCCAATTCAACGACAAAAAATTTTTCAACTTCCAAAGTTCATAGTGCAAGTTTTTGTGCAAATGCGTTGTCCAGCCTAAGGATTTTTATGGAATTTTTTTTTTAATTTTAACACTTTTATGACATTACCCGCCCTGTAAGTTTTGTAATGATATCTCATTTAGTACAATCCTTTGTTTTGGTAGGGGAGAAAGGTCGTTCCTGTTTTTAGTGAAAAAACGTTGTCCAGCATTAAAACATCCATGTTTATCTTACCAAAAAATATAACATTCTGGTTTTACTTTGGCTAATTACTCTTATCAATCAGTTTGAGCCACTTCAAAAATCAAAAAAATTTCAATTTACAAAGTCCATAGGTTCCCCTTTTGTGAAAATGTGTTGTCCAGGCTAAAGATGTCCATGCATTTTTTTTTCTAAATTTCAACTTTTTATGACACTCCCCGCCCTGTAAGCTTTGTAATAATATCTCATCTAGCCCAATCCTTTTTTTGTTGGGGAGAAAGGTCGTTCTTTTTTTAGTAGAAAAACGTTGTCCAGCATTAAGATGTCCATGTTTATCTTACCAGAAATTATAACATTCTGGTTTTACTTTGGCTAATTACTCTTATCAATAAATTTGAGCCAATTTGAAGACAAAAAACTTCCAAAATCCATGGGGTTGGTGAAAACGCGTTGTCCAGTTTAAAGATGTCCATAAAATTGTTTTTGAAAATTCTACATTCTTACAACACTCCCCGGTGTATAAGCTTTCCAATGCTACCTCGTTCACCTTAATCCATTGGGTGGTTGCGGAGGAGTTAGGGAACACAAACACACACAAACACACACACACACACACACACACACACACACACACACACAAACACACACACACACACACACACACACACACACACACACACACACACACACACACACACACACACACACACACACACACACACACACACACACACACACACACACACACACACACACACACACACACACACACACACACACAAACACACACACACACACAAACACACACAATTTTAGTAACACTCTTATTATTTTTACTAAATTTTATTTGAAGTATTTTTTCTTATTTTTTTCACTTTCACTATTGTTAATCTTTCTAAATCATAAACAGTGCTGGTGCTGTGGGAATATCAGACCTCTGTCAAGTCACGTGAGCGTGGTTAATTTAAAACGTGAACAAACTAAACCAGTCATGTTTGGTTTGTTTTAAGTTTTATATTTTTACTTAAAGAATTTAGGCAATTACAAAGTAATTACTTACTTGCAATCGATATTATGTAACTGACAAAGCTGTTCATAGTATTTTTTAAATTTTTTTCGAAATAATTGAACATTAATTGTTTGATTTATCCTGGCTAAGTTTTTTCGATTAAAAAGGTCGATGATTGGCAAAGCTTTTAAAGACAGCTGAGAAGGTTTACTGAATGTTTGTTGAGTCCACGCAGCTTCGTTTTCAAAGTAAGATGAACCGACAGTAGAAATTATTTCTTTACCAACTTTTCTAAATATATAATGGTTTCGGACTTTTAGCACAGATTTCAAAAAAAGGCACATTTATGCATCATTAGTATTATTATGATAACCATGTGTACATAGTAAAATCGTTTTAACGCGTTCCTGTGATTGCCTTTTTGCTGGTGAAAAATGTTTTTGTAAATGTATTAATTCTTGTTATTTTCGCTGGTAATCAGAATGCATTGCGTTATTGCCTTTTCCCCCCAGTACAGATTATTGCAAACGCACTCTGATTACCAGCGAAAAAAAAAGAATTAATACATTTACAAAAACACTTATCACTGGTGAAAAGGGAATCACATAAATGAGTTAATTCCCTAAATGATTTATAGAAGAGCGACCACTTAATTTTAAAACCATTGAGTTTTTTTTATTATTAGACATTTTATACTGGTTTCCGTCTATCGTTTTAGACTGAATATAGTTTATTTATTTATTCATTTGGCCAAAAGCAGGATAAGCAAGGCTGATTTTGCTCAGCAGTAACTGCACAACTAAAATTTACATAAAACAATATTAACAAGCAATACCATCACAATGCAGTGTGTCTCAGCAGGGACTCGTGGCTGATCTTTAATCTACATGAAAGATCCCTGGATATTATTATTATTATACCATATATACCATATATATATATATATATATATATATATATATATATATATATATATATATATATATATATATATATATATATATATATATATATATATATATATATATATATATATATATATATATATATATATATATGGTCCGCTATACACTAAGGGAAAGACTGAAAAACACGCTTTTCAAAAGCAAACACCGCAAACACACCTTTGCACACAATAATCATTAAACGCAACACAGTCACAAGCTAACAGTTACATGCTCATAAATCACACAAAACATTCATAAATCACACCTGCGAAAATATTATATAACTATACCTTAAGATCTCAAGTCAGTTTATGTTTTAATCCTGCTGAAAGTCAGAACTCGAACTCCCTGCCTGCTGCTGCTTTTGTTAATTTATATTCCTGTGTGTCCCCAATGACGTTTAATTATTCTTTATATTTTGAAATCGTACCATATCCGCGTTTGTAAATAAAGTCTTCGCTAATCTACACTCGATAGTGAGTTTACTTGTTGTTTTGATAAGTCAACTCATTACAATTTTGGCCCTAACCACTAGAAGCCTTTTTCTTCTTAAGTGTAAATTTCTCTCTCCCTTTTGAAATATCCTGAATTTTTTTCCGGCGGCATTGCTTTATGCGCATCCCAAACCCTTGTTAGCCTTGGGATACACTTTGTTACTAACTATTACCGCCGTTTCTGAAGTAGAATCATAGTTAACATTGTGCGCAGAGTTAAGTCATAGAGTCAGCTAGTTAGGTTCTAGTTGCTCTTAACCTTTGCTGGATGGGAAATTCCTAGAAAGGCTCGTAGTGGTTGTTCTTCAAACCGGAAGTTTTTGCCCTTTATTTTTAAAGTTTATGAGTTTAAGCCCTATAATGAACCAGCAAGAAATTCTCAAAACCCTTACCACCGCTTTGCAGCAAGGTCTTAATCTTTATAATAGGACATAAAGCCTAAAAAATTTTTTTTTGTTCGCAAGTGATGGTGCTGATAATGATACCTTTCATGATTGGTTTTTTAAGTATGACTTTGTTAAATTTTTCCGATCATCAGAAAGCAGATGCTTTACGTATAGTTTTAGGTATCTAAAATACCCCGCGTTCCAAAAATGCGGGAGTGCGCAGACGCTGTAAAACAGGATTACGCCCAGATTTGAGCCCTTTTGTCCTGGGAGTTAGGCGAAGGAATCTGAAGTACCAAAGCGATTGGCAAAGTTCACACCCTTTGTCAAGACGCCTTTAAATCTGTAATGATTTTTTCCCATCATGTCAAACATACCACTGGCTTAGATTTTCCTGGCTTATCAGAACAAGCAATATGATCGAAGATGGCCCAATTTTTTTCTTAAAGGTCTCAATCCTGTTTTGCGCAAATAGACTTAAAGATTTTCCAGCTCCAGAAAAACTATTGATGAATATACTAATCACGCTGTCACTTTAGAAAATTCACACCCAGCGGAACAAGCTTATTATTCAGTATCTCTCCCTACTTTTACCCCTGACCTGATAGGATTAATGACTTCTGTTTTAGATGAATACAAATTTTCTCGCAAATCTTGCCAGTCTATTTTCAAAAATTCAGCGTCATTACGTTGCT
Source organism: Microlaimidae sp. YZB2_3 (assembly GCA_030248175.1). NCBI lineage: Eukaryota > Metazoa > Nematoda > Chromadorea > Desmodorida > Microlaimidae > Microlaimidae sp. YZB2_3. Next base: position 8,632 of record JASAMX010027742.1, on the reverse strand, counting down.
ATAATTGCAATGGTATTGACCAGATTAAGCGAAATTGTAGAATAACAAATAGGAGGCCAAGTGAGACACGGTTTTTAACTTCGAAGAATGGGAAGGTAAAAGTAGTTTGAAAAAATACCGTTCTTTACCTTCACGATCACTATTCTTACAGAAAATCTTCTCCCTACCATTGTAGAATTCGGTTGTGACAATACCTCTCCCATTGACCATAATCGGCATTAAAATTCCCAGTCACCCTACCAAAATCGGCACGTAAGCTTTGATAATACTGACGCTATTGATTTTACAGACAAAAAGGAATTGCAATTGCTAGATTGTCTGCACAAGTAGATTACTTGTGTGAAAAAAAATATAAAACAAAGGCATTGTTAAACCGCCCCCCCCCCCAGAAAAGCTACTCACCTGATAGATTTAAGCAACCCAAAACCCAGCCATGTCAAACTTTCCTGGTTACAACTAACCATGTTAAGTATGAATTCCCTTCCTTTGGTACATTGTTTTGCTAACACTATGTTTTGTCAAACCAACCAATTGAGACAAATGTTTGCTTTACCTCAAAAGTTAAATTGTAAACTTCAGTCAAAACAAAAATCACACGATTATGAAATTTTCACTGCTGAAGTTACCTTGTATAAAACTAATATTATACAATACAAATCCCCGGCACAAGTTTGTAAAAAAAGGATTCAGCGAGTTAAAACATTTGTTTATTTCTTTAATGATGAAAGATTAAAGGAGGAATCCCAAAACCCATTACCCGTTAATAATGTGAAGTGTGAACGTGGCTTCAGTGGAACAAAAGGAAGTTGTCCCAAGAAGGCCGTCTTTGGAGAACCCATAATTTAATAAATGGCACTGCAGAGGCGGGGATATTAATTGTTTTAAATGGAAAAAAATTGAAGCCCGCAATTCTTTGTTTTTATAATTCATATGTTAGGAAACGTCAACATTACAAAAAAATGGATTCCGCTGTGAGTAGTACTGGCGATTGTTCTTATTAAAAAAGAGAGCGATGTAGAGGACAGTTCCTTTTTATGGTGGACCCCTAACCAGACCAAAAGATGCCAGTTTTTAAAGTTTAAAACAATAAAAGCGAAATTTTATGGCAAAAACTTTATCTCAGATGAATTTAAGCTGGCACTTACTGTGGCCAAGCAAAAACCAATAAAATCTTGTAATGGTATCTTAAAACCTTAAGTATGTCTGATCAGGGTATTCCTTCGACTGTACAATACATTTCTGTTGAAACTGTCCTGCCCACCAGTAAACTCAGCCATTTACATTTCATTTCTATTGCCCTTTCCCTATTAAGCAAAAACGAGCTGACCCTCAATTTATAAATAATTATTATAATCAGATGGGTCGATCTCATCTTCTATGTTAGCAGCCTCATTACAAACGCTAAGTTTAGAAGTTTGAAAATCAATCCAATTTGCATTTATGCAAGCCCTCATAGCTACATGTCATAACATGCCCACTACCCAAGAAGTAAATAAGGCATACTTGTTAGCAAACCCAACTTTAACAATGCGCAAAATTTTACAACGTTACCAGATTTTTGCCTGCGAAGCAGGCAACGCTATTAAGCTGTGGCCTTGGGAAGAAATTCAATTGGAAAATTTTCGCTTCAAACCAATGAATGACACGTGCACTGTTGAAATTCCTATTGAGTTTAAAATAGGAGCAAGTTTCCACCATGGTTATTAAATACAAAAACAAATAAAATTGCTAAATTTGGAATTCCCACTAACTGCCAGCTAGAAGAAGAAATCCCAGTATTCGTTAATAATAGTACCACAACACAAATTTATACCACAATCAGTTTTTGTACATGTACAAAACTTCATATTTTTTAATGGAATATAACTAATTTCTTTTCACGCAAATATACAGTTTATAATGAAATAGTAATGTATACATAGTCCAAAATTAAGTCTAGTACTTTTATCAATGATTTGAGTCATTTGAAGCGCAAAAACAAATATGGTGCACCTTAGAAGTACATAGACAACGAAATGCGTCCAATAGACAACAATAACCGCAGTTTAAAAAAAAAGGAATATTTGGATTTTTAAGTGAAATTCTCACAAACCTAAAAGAATTTGGATCTTTGTCTGTTGTGTGTTTACTACACTGTGAATGATTTCGGCCCCATAGGGAATTAAGGAAGCTAAGATTTTCAAATTTTTAAGTAATCTAATTGAGCTTCTTTTTCAAATAGAAAAAACTGTTTTGAGACGGTAACGTAAAAACGTAAAAACTAAAAGAAACTATTGCGCCAGAACCGTAGTCTTGTACCAAAGACCTTCTCTAAGAAACGCGACGCCCGTGTCGCGGGAATTCTTCTCTCCCCTTTTTTTCCCACAAATATTATCCTTTTAAAAAGCCGGCTTTCCCCCTCTTTTTTATATTGTTGTTTGTTTGTTATGAATTTTAGCTTGGTTTTAAGGTTTTTCTTAAGATGATTAGGGAATCTAAGGTTTAAAATGGTTAAAGTAGTTCATGGGTTTTGTTCAAAGAATTTTATGAATTTATGAAAATATCATGATAACAAAATAACCATTTTAATTTAATGATGTGTTTTTTTAAAAATGCGCAGAATTAATATTATAAACTTTATGCAGATTTTTGAAGGGGGGAAAGAATATCCTGGTACAGTTTTTCCAGAGGAAAAATTTTTAGGGGCGAAAGAATATTCCTTGACACCGGTTTCTTTCCTTCCTTGTTAGTAAAACAACCGGGTGGGCCAATTTTAGACGATGGTGAGATAGTTCAGCCGCAAAACTGAGCCAAAATGTTTTTATTAAAACAAAACCTGCTTCATGCATTGAGGATCAAAGTTTTACTTGGCGCGCGCCTGTCCAGCTCAGTGATTTAAACAACATTAAAATTCAAACACCTTCAAATTATTGCGTAAGTAAAATGATAATAAAAGAACATCCAATTGACGCTTTGTTTGATACCCGGCAGATATTACTGTTATGGACTATTTCCTATTTTTAAAATATTTCCCTGGTTTAAGCTAACAAAGAGACAATTTTTATCAATTACGACAGTCCTGAGCAGAAATAAAGGTAGTTTTTAAACGCAATATAATGCCACCATAATGCTGGCACAGCGCTTAAACGCTTGTGATAAGAGGCGTTTAGAAGACCTGTAATCTTAGGAGAAATTCGCGAATGGACATTAGGCCGCATCCTTTGCGTACCATTTATGCCCGCCAATTCGGCAAACCTAAATATTTTCTAATAAACAAATTATATGTAAACAACAACATTTCAACAAAATGTTTTAAATTTATAAAAAAACGGACTTCATTGCAAAATAGCAGCACAATTAAGCTTTTAATAATTATTCTAAATTTAAACTATTTTTGTCAATTAAAATTAAAGTTGTCACTGTGTAAAAAACAAAATATTTAATAAACCATGTTCTGGGGAGCTAATGATAAGTGTTTGCCCTCTTTTCACCTCCTGTTTAAGAAATCAACCATTCTTTAATACCTCTAAACCCTTCAAACAGGACGCGTTTGAGCAAACAAAAAGGGAATTGGCTGTGGTCTGACCCCGATCTCTTCTTTCTTTGGCTTACCAAAAGCGCTGGTTACTTTATTGCGCCCACGTTCACATAAGTCATCACATCGCTATACAATGGGCTTGAAAAACCACCTTTATTTTTGCTTAGGACTGCAGTTCTACCTTACATGGCATTTGAACTTTTCCAATACCTGTTAAAATTGGCGACCGCATTTACATCCACTCGACAAAAATAATGATGTAGAGTCCACATTCCATCCCAACCCATAAAAGTTGCCACAGACTTAATGAGAAAAGCGAAAGAAAAGATAATTAATTTTAATTTTTGACAACGGTCAAATATCTTTAGCATCATCAAAAATAGACAATTTAGGTTCCATTTGCATGCCCAAGAAGTTTAATTTAGCTCACCCAATCCGCTTAATTTTAATTATTTTGGGTATTTTAGAGAATTTTCTGCGACATTTAGAACACCTTGCAGCTTTTCTCGACTGTTTACGCCTGTATAATCTTAAACCTAACCTGAAAAAGTGTGAAAAGTGCAAACCTGAGATTTAATTTTTCGGCCACATTGTGGGCAGACGTGGTATAGTGGTGACCCTGAAAAAAACTAAGGCTACTGATATTTTTTCTATCCCAACAAATCATAAAAATTTATGAAGATTTTTAGGTATGGTATCATACTATAGAAAGTACATACAAGACTTTGCCAAGACAGCTTTTCCCTTGCGTAAACTTCTAGCTAAAAAGTGTATTGAACTTCTATACACGATGGTATTGAACTAAAAAATGCGACAAATCTGTTTCTGACCTAAAATTAAGGCTAACTAAGGCCCCTATTCTCTCCCACATTAATCCTAAAAAGCCGTTTGAAATAACTACTGACGCGTCAAATTCAGGTTTTGGTTGTGTTATTATGCGACCATCAGCAATTTTTTTCAAAAACAATAGGGTTCTACAGCCGCGCTCTTACAAAAGCAGAAAAAAACTACTCTATCGCTAATAAGCTTTAACTATCATATGGGGAATAGAAATTTTTTGATAATGCTATACGCGTATAAAATGACAATTCCCCGGTTACTTACCTGATTACTTACTTGCAAAATTTCTCAGGAAGACTTCAAAAATAGAGATTACGATTACAAGAATACAATATTTTTAATACAAATTACACTCCAGGGAAAACAAATTTTGTGGTGGACGCCCTATCTAGAATGCATAAGGAAGCGTCTATTTCTTTAAAACAAGGATCATATGAAAGCCACGATTTGTCCTTAGAAAATGAGGATAGCCGTGACACTTTTGGCGTTTTACCTATATTAGCTGCTCTTCTGACTTCTCTAGACTCTCTTTAGGCTATGGACCCAGATTTAAGTACTCTGTATAATTATTTGAAAGATGGATCACTCTCAAGCGAAACAATAACGGCAAACAGACTTAAAAAAGCGGCACATTAAATATTAAGAAATGGCATGTTGTTTCATATCCCATTTAAAACAAGTCAGATAATCTTTTAATTTTGAGATCAATTTGTAATTCCTACCTCCTCTCAAGAATTAGTAATTGAATCATTTTACTCAGGTTATTTGTCAGGCATGTGGGTAAACAGAAAACTGTTGACAAATTAAGGCTTAGATTTTACTGCGACAGGTTGAAAAATGATGTTGTAAATTGTAAAAAAAATTTGGAAAGTTGCGCTTTGGGGAAAACTGAACCGTCAGGAAAGTTTTTGGCCCTATTTACACCCATACCAGTAGGCGGAACGTTTGCAACAATAGCAATTGACGCCGTGGGACCCCTCCCAATGTCTATATCAGGTGCACAATATATAATTGTTATGACGGGCTTGCTTACAAAAAACCCAGAGGCAGTAGCTGTCCTGATACTGGATATTCAAGCTACTACGATTGCAAAAGTTTTAATAAGATAATTTTTTACCAGACACGGGGCACCTCTTCAGCTTTTATCTAATCGTAGGATCAATTTTCTATCTGAAATTGTAACCAAATTGTGAAAAAATTTTGATACTGAAAAAATAATACTACATAATATCGCCCTGAAACTAATGGTCAGTGTGAACGCCAAAATAAAACACGTATATCAATAATGTCCCACTACATTAATACCAAACAGGATAATAGGTGCAAATTTATCCCCTTCGCACTCTGGAGTTACTGCATAAGTGAACAATTGCCCACTGGGGAATCACTCTTTTATTTGGTATATCAAAGGGACCCCCAAATTTCTATTAAATTGGCATTACAGCATGTACATGTAAACAATTGTTAACACCTTGACACGTTCAGAATACATGTTAACAAATGCCCATCAGTTAGCGAAAGATAAGATTGAGATTAGTCAAAAAAGAAATAAAAGGCGAAATGATAAGAAAATCAGTCTCCCTCAGAACTAAGTTGGGGACTCAGTGTACATTAATATTTTTCAAACCCCCCTGGAAGAGTACAAATTTTTTGCCTAAATGGCAAGGTCCTTCCTTGATACAAAAAATTAAACTGCTCATAGTTCAACTAGCGGATTTTAAAAATGACAAAAGACAATATTTTTGGATTTACGTTAATCACCCTAAATCGGCCCACTCCTGTAAAAACACTAAAACACTAAAACAACGCCACCCACAAAAAGGAAGGTGGTAGAAAAAACTAAAATACTGCAACAAAGCAAAAACGCATCATGTGTTTCAGTCGCAGCACATTTAGGAGTGGACCCAACGCAGCCGACAACACAACAGCTGAAAAAGCCACTCTACATTGAGACCAAGCAAGCAACGACAAATAACAATGGATAGAAAACGCGAAAACAATATGACCGGGCATTTACCAACAAGGACAATTAACAAAAAAAGACCAAAAGAAAGACAAAATTAAAATACTTTCATTTTAAAAACAGTGATCTAAAATATTTGTTTGTGATAAATTTTCTTTTATAATAATTTTTTTTCTAATTTTTGTGTTTTGATTGTAGATAATCAACCAAAAAGAGAAGCAATGTAACAAAGTAAAGTATAAAATAAGTCAAAATTATGTATTTAAAATCTCATATAAATTATGTGCATTGCAATAATCAAAAGAATGTTTATAAACAAAGGCACAGGTGTAAGTTTTTTATGTGTAATAACTAGTTATAACAGGCAGCAAATGCACGTCTGTTCCTCCCTTGTGCACCAAGGGCAACACTGTAAAACAGGCATTTCAAAGCAAACACCACAAACACACCTTAACACACTATAATCATTAAACGCAACACCCAAAATATGTCACTCTTTTTATTTGTTTACTATAATCAGTTTTTTTACATTATATTAAGTTATTAATTAATATTAAGTTACCTATAGTTACTGGATGATTCATTCTTGCTGGAGGAATGCTCGAATTTAAAATGTCTGGAAGCTTCAGCTGTTATTTTTTTCTATAAAATGTTGTTAAAATTATTTGTCGGTTAACATCAAAAATCATAGCCCTGAGGAGCAGTGGTTTAATTGAATAATTAGAATTTACTGTTTTTCAATAAATAAAAAAACTAAATTTTTACTAAAGCAACTTGGATTTTTTTCTATTATAAATAAATACCATTCATGTTAAATAGTGTTGAGATAGTTTACTTACTTCTAGGTTATTGTGGACAAATTTCTAAAAAAAATATTTAAATCTTATAAATTTCAAATTCTTTTTTTTAAATTTAAGTTATGATTTTTAACAGTTAATAATCATCATAAACTACCTTTTTATTTATTAACCCGTTTCCACAATTGCCTCCCCCTCCACGGCAAGACATGTTTTAGTAAATGTGTTAACTCCCATTACTTTTGCTGGTAATTAGAGTGTGTTCGCGTGATTGACTTTTTTTCCTGCTGCAGACCATTGTGAACGCAGCCACAATAATACCAGTAAAAGTAACAGGAATTAATACATTTATAAAAACTCTTCTTGCTGGGGGAAAAGGCAGTCACGGTAATGTAAAGGCCCGTTCACACTTATGCACAATGCACGATGCACAATGCACAATGCATTAAAACTCCAAAAATAGGTGTTCAGACTTACGCACAATGCACGATGCACAATGCACAATGCATTATAGGACTTGGAACGACATTCCAAGTTTTGTGCGAGTAGCAGCGCGCTTTGAAAATTACTACCAATTTTTTTCCGTAAAAGTACGTACATTGAGAACTCTTCTGCAAAAAAATTAATCAATTTATAAATATTCCTGAGCAAACGACTTTATATTTAATTTTACATAAAATTCAAAACATGTTTTGGTTTCTAACAAAATATAAAACATAATTTTATGCTAAATAAAGGGGAAAAAGAGGATTTTGACTCTATATTTTACCTTTTTTTAGCTTTCCTGTCTAATATTCAGAATTTTTTTAATTCTAACAACGTTTAATTTGAGTTTTTTTGTCACCTTGGATGTGCAAAAACGCTATTCTTGCTAGGTTTTGTTTTTTAATGAGAGAAATAAGCATTTTACCACGTATTAAACGATAGTTTTGGCTGAAAATTTAATTTAATGCATTGTGCATTGTACGTAAGTGTGAAGAGGTACTATAATGCATTGTGCATCGTGCATTGTGCATTATGCATCGTGCATTGTGCATTGTGCATTGTGCGTAAGTGTGAACGGGCCTAAAGGGGCAAAAATAGCGCCTGCTCATCAGCGCATAATATTTAATAAATAAATTGTGAGCGCAGTCAAACCTACTTTTACTTGCCTACAATATTTTTTGCTCAACTTTTCTGGGTATAAAGAGGGGTTCAAAATGGGGTAAAACCATTAAAAATCGCTCTCGTCTAACTTAAGGTTTGGCTATAGAAAAGTAAAGAATAAAATCTTATTCCCATTGCAAAAGTTTTGTTCTCTTGTAATTTGAATAATTCGCATCGGTATCCTTAAATAAATGAAACTTAACCTGTATCTCTGATTCGCAACCAGCTTGGGGTGCCAAGTAGAAGAACCCCGCTCCCTACTTTTGGTGACCCCAGAGTAATCGCCTATTTGCCAATCCCTGCAACAGAGGCCTACATTGCAGAGTATTGTAAGTACATTTTTCCTCTCCTTATGAAAAAGCACTAAGA
>JASAMX010027741.1:0-27401 GCA_030248175.1 Microlaimidae sp. YZB2_3 | reverse complement strand
TTGTGATTTAAAATATTCAGTTTAAAGTTTTCGATTTCGAAGTTTGACAACTTCTTTAGTGGTGCACTGCATATTCTCCCATTCTGTTTCAAAACTGTTCCGTGATATTTTGCAGATAAGTAGAGCTCTTTTCTATGCCCCTGCGTGGTCTCGTGGAAGCTGCTGTCAAAAATAACTTTAATAATTTAAAATATACTCAGCTCAAAGATCTTTGCAAATGGTTATGACAGATTCATTTATCATAAGTCAAACAAGACCTGAATTAAAACTTGTAACATCTTGAAATAATTAAATTCTAAATATAAAGTTATCAAAATTTAAGCCTTTTATCAGGAGAAAAAGAAAAAAAGAATGATATTAGACTTGCGGACAAAAATGGTTTTAAATTTATTTCGCACCTTAATTTTTTATCTATGATATTTTTGAATACTAATTTTAGTACTTATCTTACTTCTGATATTGATTGGCATTTGATTTCTTGATACTGAACAGAATCCAACCAAACTCGCTCCCAAATCTTTAAACTACAATTTGAATACACTTTGTCTTCTAATTTGGGCTGACACGCTTCAATCGTCACTTCTGATAATGAAATTGTCTAAATATAAAAAAATTATTTTTTTTGTTTTATTTAGATCATGCATTTACCATTTTTACCGTCGCATAGTTTTTCGATAATAATGGGTGGCGTGGTATGACTCTAGGGCAATTTAGCCTCTTAGTGCTGCGCCAACCATTATTAAAGAACGTGGGTTAATTTTTTGGTTTAGAAACTATCTTCTTCTTCTTATTATTATTATTCCAATGTTGATCCTTAAAGTGATATTCCTAATTAATAAAAATAATAATAAATCCTTTATTCATTTACAAATTTAAAAGTAGTATTTTGTATATAAAAAGAAAATCACAACAAAACACAATGAGATACATTAATAAATATTTGGTAAAAAAGTAAAGAAAAATGAATAAGGGAAGAAACATAGAGCCCTGAGGCTTCGTTAAATGTGTCCTATTAAACTTTAAAAAAACTTAGTCTAAATATCAATTAGTTTAATACAAAAGTTTTGATTACTAATGTGTTCACATCACTATTATGAAATTGTTTTAGCATCAATTGTCAATTTCAAACTACCATTTTGTCCATATAATGTCAAGTTAAAAATTTTTCAAAGCTACTGTTTTTTCAGAACAAAATTTTAGGTCAAAATGAATTCTTTTTTTTTTCTTAGACTTTAGGTTTAGGGTTTTCATACGTTCAAGATAGCTTAAATTTGAGTTTAACGACATCTTTGAAGGTGTTTAGTAAATTTTCTTTGAACGCTTCTATTAGATTGTTATATCTTTAAAATAATAAGTCGACACACTGGAGTGCAGTATTCAAATATAAGTCTTATGTATGATTTATAGGCGGTTATTAAATCTTTACTGTTTGGTGACAGCACATTCGTCACTGATTGATCAAAAATAAACATGGGCTCATTGGAAAGAAAAAGGAATTACGCAACTTCCTTAGAAAGCACTTTTTTCATTTAGGTCCTTGTTATCAATTTATTGATCAAAATAAAAAATTGAAAAAATAAACAAATAAAAACTATCAACCGCACAATAACAACCTTTTCGCAACAAAAAGAATTGTACAAAGCAGACAACGAACAGCCCCTTATAGAAACCGCACAAAAAAAGCAGAAGACCGGCTTAATTGGTGGCAGAAACAGAACCAGTTCCCAGCGCCATCTGCTTTAACAAAGCGGAAACGGCGAAAACAACAGAGTACTTTTTTTAATTCTTGCATTACTGATGACAAAATTAATTCAAAGTTTTATTTTAAAAAATAAAAATATGTGTCCGTGGCACGGGAGCGCCACACGACGGTTTAGCCCCACAGCACCGGCACACTGTAATTAGAGAAGTTGGAAAAAAATTTTTGTAATTTATGTTCATCTTCTTCTATTTATTGTTATAATTTTAACGCTCATTATCTTAAAATCAATATTTTTTTATCGTTCACGTGGCGATTTAATCCTGCGGTACCACACCAACTATAATCAGAGAATCTGGATAAAATTTGTTATTTATGTTCATCATCTTCTTCTTCTAATTTTTTATTCCAAAAAAAATAATTGCAATCATCCGTGGCGCGGGAGCGTTCATTGCGATTTAGCCCCACGGCACCAAGAAAACTATAACTATGGTGAATTATATCTGGCTGACGCTGAAAATTAGAATGCAGACATAAGTGGACCAATTAAAATTGTGCGGTAATGACGTTTAAAAAAACGCAGAATTTTTTTTAGTTTTACTTTTTCACAAAATATACAAAAATTAATCAACTTTAGCTCTTAAAAAATTTGCATTTAGGTTACAAATTAAGTACTTTGATAAATAATTATTAAGATACAGTTTTTAATCTTTGTTATTAATTGGCTTTAGTGAAAAATTTTAAATGGTATTTTTGTTAAATAGTGAATTTAATACTGCAAATATCAGGGTCAGCTGGATTTTTTTCGCCTATAGAGCACCTGATAAATTTTGTAATTCATGTTTATCATCTTTTTCTTCTTATTATTATTTATATTTCAAAAAATATAATTCCAATCATCGGTGGTGCGGTGTTCCAATCATTGCAATCATTGGCCCACTCTATCGCGCCAACTATATTTAGAAAACGTAGGTAAACTTTGTCTAGAGCTCCACTGCACCGCACTAACTATAATTAAACAACGTGAGTAAATTTTGTAATTTAAATTCATCTTCTTTTTATTATTATTATTTATTTTTATCATAAACTAATTATCGTTGGCGCGAGAGCGCCACACGGAGACTAAGCCCCACGGCACCGCACAATTGTCGGTAATTTAGTATTGTTCTTCTTCTCTTATTATTAATACATTATTTTTCACGCTTATATTGTTAAACGAGTATTATTCCCTCGTTAGTGATTTCATCAAAAACATGGTTTTCAAGTATAGTCAAAATTGCGCAATAATTCTTAGGACTACTATTATTGGATCAATAATATGTATATAATAATAATAATATAGTTGGCATTAATAATAATAATATTATATATATAATAGTGATAATATTATTGTTAGTATATCTCGGCACGGAATAGATATGACTTATGTCATTTCGCAGTTACTATATTTATTGGCTTTTTTTATTTATTCGTGGCAGACTAGCCTTGATGTTCTAGATAGAGCAGGAGGGGCGATTTTCCCGGGCCTATGTTGATACTGCGTTGTCTGTGATGCTTTGTGGACTATGATTTGCGTTGGTTTTGGCCCCGCTGCTCCTGTTTTTCCTATGTTGTTTTTTTCTTGATCTTCCCGCCTGCTTGTTTTTGTCTGATGCATTGAAATCTTCGCGCATCTTTGACAGCGCATAGCCTTTTTTAATTTATTTGTTGTTTCTTCCCTACTATAGCTTCTATCGAAAGTGCTGATTTCGCGCTTGTCAGATTGCTGTATTATGATTTTTTCATTGTTGATCACTAAATGCTATTTATACAAAAAAAGTATTTATAAAATTATATAGTTTAATTCCCTATAATTTTTAAATTTTCCAAGAAACTAATTAATAATTTAGAATTGATTGAAAGCGCGGGTAATGCTGCAGGTGGAGACAACCATTTAGTGCCAATTTATATACTGTCAGCCAAGTCACAAGTGGTGGCAGGAATGTTATATTACCTCCACGTTCTGTTCCATTCTTCAACGTGTTTAAAGGTTTGTTTAACCCTTTCTGATTTTTATGGTGTAATACGCAGGGGGAACCACGTTAGGAGTGTGTAACCCTAAAATTAACCTTTTTTGCCATTGTTCTGAGCAAATGTAAACGCTTTGTATACATTTATGTTTACAATTTACAATATTATACATATACACTATACATGTTTATGTTTTTGCCAGGTCGGTGCAGCACTAACTTTAAACAAACTAGGGTGTTTATATGTTTCTAATTTACAATACTAGCCTTGAAAAATGCTCTAAGAATAGAACAGGAAAAAGGGACGATTTTTCGCCGGGCCTATGTTTAGACAGAAAAAATGTGGAATAATCTGAGATGACATTATGTGGACTATAGGAAATTTGCATTTGGTTTGGCCAGCTGCTCACTGAATAAAAAATTCTATCATATGGTAATGATTTGTTTATACATTGATCTAAACAATCTAATCTAATCATTGAAAAAAATCATAGTCACAGCAATTTTTGACAAGCACGAAATCACCACTTTTTCGATTAGAATGCTATATTTGTATGTGTAAAAAAAAATTTGAAAAAGTGGCGATTTCGCGCTTGTCAAAGATTGCTGTGAGTATGATTTTTTCAATTGTCATTTTATCAGACTAAAAAAATGCAAAAGTGCTGTGTGATTAGATCAATGTATAAGCAAATCATTATCATATGGTAAAAATTTTTATTCAGTGAGCAGCTGGCCAAACCAAATGCAAATTTCCTATAGTCCACATAATGTCATCTCAGACAAATCCACATCTTTTCTGTCTAAACATGGGCCCAGGGAAAAATCGCCCCTTTTTCCTGCTCTATTCTTAGAACATTTTTTAAGGCTAGTCTTACCACTTTTTTGAATTAAATTAAAAATAGCCTATTAAACTATAGTTTTAGGTGCGCAATGACATATGTTTATAATCATTCCGTTGTTGAGATATACTTTTTTAACAGTTTTAATATTATGAATATTATTATATATAAATATTATTATTATTAATCCTAACTATATTATTATTATTATATACATATTATTTATCAAAAAAAGTAGTTCCTAAGAATTATTGCGCAATTTTCTACGATTTCTAAAGAATACATTTTTTTTTGATCAATCACTAACGAGGGAGGAATGCTGGTTTTAAGATATAAGCGTTTGAAAAATAATATATTAATAATAAGGAGAAGAAGAACATAATACTAAATTTACCCACATTCTTTAATTATAGTTTGCGCAGTGCCGTGGGGCTTAGTCTCCGTGTGGCGCTCTCGAGCCACCGATAATTAGTTTTTAATAAAAATAAAAAATAATAATAAGAAGAAGATGAATTTAAATTACAAAATTTACTCACGTTGTTTAATTATAGTTAGTGCGGTGCAGTGGAGCTCCAGACAAAGTATACCTACGTTTTCTAAATATAGTTGGTGCGATAGAGTGGGCCAATGATTGCAATGATTGGAACACCGCACCACCGATGATTGGAATTATATTTTTTAAAATATAAATAATAATAAGAAGAAAAAGATAATAAACATGAATTACAAAATTTACCAGGTGCTCCATAGGCGAATAAAATCTAGCTGACCGTGATATTTGCAGTATAAAATCCACTATTTACCAACAAAACCATTTGAAACTTTTCACTAAATTAAATTTTCGGATTAATAACGAAGATTAAAAACTGTATTTTAATAATTATTTATCAAAATACTTAATTTGTAACCTAAATGCAAATTTTTTAAGGGCTAAAGTTGATTAATTTTTGTATATTTTGTGAAAAGGTGGAATTAAAAAAAATTCTGCGTTTTTTTAACGTCATTACCGCACATATGTCTGCATTTTAATTTTCAGCGTCAGCCAGATATAATTTAACCATAGGTATAGTTGTGGCGGTGCCGTTGGGCTAAATCGTAGTCGGCGCTTCCGCGCCACGGATGATTGCAATTATTTTTTTGGAATAAAAAAATTAGAAAAAGAAGATGATGAACATAAATTACAAATTTTATCCAGATTCTCTGATTATAGTGGGTGTGGTACCGCAGGATTAAATCGCCACGTGAACGATGAAAAAATATTGATTTTAAGATAATGAGCGTTAAAATTATAACAATAAATAGAAGAAGATGAACATAAATTACAAAATTTTCTTCCAACGTTCTCTAATTACAGTGTGCACGGTGCTGTGGGGCTAAGCCGCCAGGTGGCACTCCCGCGCCACGGACGCTTATTATTATTTTTTTAATAAAACTTTGAATTAATTTTGTCATCAGTAATGCAAGAATTAAAAAAAGTACTCTGTTGTTTTCGCCGTTTCCGCTTTGTTAAAGCAGATGACGCTGGGAACTGGTTCGGTTTCTGCCACCAATTAAAGCCGGTCTTCTGCTTTTTTGTGCGGTTTCTATGGGGGGGGCTGTTCGTTGCCTGCTTTGTACAATTCTTTTTGTTGCGAAAAGGTTGTTATTGTGCGGTTGGGAGTTTTTATTTGTTTATTTTTTCAATTTTTTATTTTGATCAATAAATTGATAACAAGGACCTAAATGAAAAAAGTGCTTTCTAAGGAAGTTGCGTAATTCCTTTTTCTTTCCAATGAGCCCATGTTTATTTTTGATCAATCAGTGACGAATGTGGTCACCTAACAGTAAAGCTTTAATAACCGCCTATAAATCATACATAAGACCTATAATTGAATACTGCACTCCAGTGTGGTCGACTTATTATTTTAAAGATATTGATCTAATAGAAGCGTTCAAAGAAAATTTACTAAACGCCTTTTTCGAAAATGTGGTTAAACTCAAATTTAAGCTATCTTGAACGTATGAAAACCCTAAACCTAAAGTCTTAGGAAAAAAAAAGAATTCATTTTGACCTAAAATTTTGTTTCTCTATTATTAAAAAACTTAACGATCTAGCCTTTGGAAATTTTTTTAGTTTGGGCATACTATAAAGGACAAAATGATCATCATTTGAAATTAACAAATCAAATTGCTAAAACCGACGCTTTTTTTAATTTTTTTTCATGTAGAGTGACTAAATATTGGAACACATTGGTAATTCAAAAAACTTATATCTATTTAAAACTAGATTAAATGATGTAAATTTTCAAGTTTTTTTAAAGTTTAATAGACACATTTAACGAAGCCTCAGGGCTCTATGTGTTTCTTCCCTTTATTCATTTTTCTTTACTTTTTTACCAAATATTTATTGATGTATCTCATTGTGTTTTGTTGTGATTTTCTTTTTATATACAAAATACTACTCTTTAAATTTGTAAATGAATAAAGGATTTATTATTATTTTTATTAATTAGGAATATCGCTTTTAAGGATTGAGCGTTGGAATAATAATAATAAGAAGAAGAAGATCGTGCTGAATTTCAAAATTAACCCACGTTCTTTAATAATGGTTGGCGCGGCGCTGCGGGGCTAAATGGCCCTGGGGTGCTCCCGCGCCACCCATTATTATCAAAAAACTATAAACAGTAAAAATGGTAAATGCATGATCTAAATAAAACAAAAAAAATAATTTTTTTATATTTAGACAATTTCATTATCAGAAGTGACGATTGAAGCGTGTCAGCCCAAATTAGAAGACAAAGTGTATTCAAATTGTAGTTTAAAGATTTGGGAGCGAGTTTGGATGGATTCTGTCCAGTATCAAGAAATCAAATGCCAATCAATATCTGAAGTACGATAATAACTAAAATTAGTATTCAAAAATATCATAGACAAAAAACTTAAGGTGCGAAATAAATCTAAAACCATTTTTGTCCGCAAGTCCAATATCATTTTTTTTTCTTTTTCTCCTGATAAAAGGCTTAGAATTTAATTATTTCAAAATGTTACAAGTTTTAATTCAGGTCTTGTTTGACTTATGATAAATTTATTTGTCATAACCATTTGCAAAGATCTTTCAGCTGAGTATATTTTAAATTATTAAAGTTATTTTTGACAGCAGCTTCCACGAGACCACGCAGGGGCAAAGAAAAAAGCTCTACTTATCTGCAAAATATCACGGAACAGTTTTGAAACAGAATGGGAGAATATGCAGTGCAGACAAAAAATTGAACTTCAAAATGGGAAACTTTCAACTGAATATTTTAAATCACAAGTAGCCCGTGTCAGCCATACGGCTGACAAATAATTTTTCCCGCATTTTTTATATTCATTTACTAATTTTTTTCTTCAAAATTCAACCCTTTTATGCCATTCCTGTGACTGTAAGCTTTACATTGATATCTCAGTTACCCACTCTAATTTTAGTTGGGGAGAAGGGTCTTTCCAAATCGTGTTCTTTAAATAGCCAGAAAGTTCTTATTTTACAGCTCCAAAGATTTTTTGCCTAAAGGAAGTATTGCGAGCAAATAAAAAAATTTCAATAAATGTTAAATGCAGAAGTTAATTTTTTTTAAGAAAATTAGGAGATATGTTTAACGTCCAAATATCAGTTTGAAAGTTATGTATAACCATAGAACCATTAAACAGACGCAACACTGGTTTTAGAGCGAGGCCCTGCAGTTGATGGAGGAAGCTTCAGAAAGTACAACGATTTTGCCAACAGTGGCAATTACAACAATCAACAGGACCTCTGAAGAAGAAGGATCTATTTCTGGTGGAATATCAAAAGCCGATAAAAACGATAAAAAATACATGGATTTAGCTTGGCAAAGTGAAGGTAGACGTTCCACCAACTTTCCAAAACTAAAATTCTCCTCTATAATACTAGTTTCGTTATGCGAAGACTTTAAATAAACTATGATGTACACTTCTCCGCTAAATTTTGTTTTATTTTTTTAATAATTAAATCTTCCCGTTAAATGTCCGTAATAACTACACTGTATGTTACATTGTTCACTGAATGTAAAACAGAGGTCAAACGATAAACTGTTAAAACAAAATGGCTGATCGATATCATAGTAAAACGCTAAAAACAATTTAAAGATCATTTTTAGATATTGCCATAGTAACAAATTCAATTTAGCCATTTTGTTTTTTTGAAATAAAAATTTGAAAGAAAATCTTAAAAAAACTTTTGGAAAAGCTGACTGGCGACAAATAAATCATCTTGATATTAATTTGAATTTTTGCAGATTTCTGAGGATTCATTTTAAATAAGACAAGTGTTTTTTCAGGCTTTTTTTCTCAGTATAGTAGAAATATTTTTATTTATCTACGTTTCAAAACAACAGCGTGTTTCTTCGTCGGGAAATCTAAAACGGATACATAATTTACATAAGACTACAAAAACTGAAACACAATACACTATCATTGTTAGACAAAATTGTGTGAATATCAAAAAATTGAATAGAGTTTTTTTGAATATATAAGTGGTAAAACAAGTAAAACAATGGCTAATAATATCATTTTCAAAAAACATTTGGTGGTACTTTTTTGACGTGAAATATTTCTCCAAAAACAGGTTAAGTTTTCGTATACTTCGTACTTTTTTGCACCGCAAACGCAATATAACTAAATAATAATTAAAAAAACTCAACAACTGTATAAATTATAGCAATAAAGATATCTATCACAAGTAGAAAAGTAGAAAAATTATCGCTTTGTTTGAGGGTATTAACTTAATTGTTATATACCTATTCAGTAATCTTTCAAACAGAATAATCGATAAAACGCTATTTTTGGAGCATTACATCTTCTAAACTGCTGAAGTTGCTTTAAAGAAAAAAAATGGCACGTTATTGGGGGCGGGGGTGAGGTTTTTAGAAAACAAAACCCATTGAAATCAATAACAAAAGGTAAAACTCTGTACGCATATTTTAGGGCTCCTCGGATACTGCCCTTTAGGGTGCGTGGTGAAAGTTCCCAGCTAAATATTGTCGTTGCTCCGACACAATGAGTCAGAAGCGTCATAAATTGCTCATAACTGTGACTTTTTTATATCTTAAACCACAAATAATCTAAACAAAATGAGTAAGAGTCACGTTAATTTCATACTCATCGTGACTCTTTGTATCAAAGTAACGACTATATAAATCTAACCTCTAAAGACTTAATAGTGTACTGTAGGTTACAACCATAGTTTTCCAAGGCCCTTGCCGGTTAAAACGTTAATATTTCGTAAGGTTCTATCTTGATAAAAGAGTCAACTTCCAAAACATCTCGCAGGAATCCGCTATAACGCAATTGCGTCGTTAACATTTATTTTTGAAGCCAAAAAAATCGTTCCTATGCAGCTTTACGTCAAGCTGCTATTTAATTGTTTATTAAAATGAAATAAAATTTGTTTCACAAAAAATTACTAAGACTAATTCGAGCGTTTTTATCGAAGTTGTACCAGCGTATGCTTACCAGTTAAACAGAGGACACAATCCAATCCACAAAATGTTATCTAATTGTATTTACGCTATTTTAAACATACAAAATTTTGAACAAAACAGTTAAAGGATAAAAACCGGTTTAAAATTTTTTGAATTTTCAGTTTTTTTTACAAAAAATAATTTATAATTAAGCTGTCTGTCTTACTGTTAATGGTGTTCCTTTCCTACCTTTTCTCCAATATTAGGCTCCTTATATCCTGCAAGTTAAAGCGAACGAAGTTTCAGAACTCTAAAACTCCGCGTTTTAAGCAATAAAATCTATCTGACCGCGATATATGTAGTATTGAATAGGCTATTTAACAACAAAAACATTCAAAATTTTTCATGAAATCGGATAAAAAACAAATATATTTTTTATAATTATTTATCAAATTATTCATTTTGGAATCTAAATGCAAATTTTTAAGGGCTAAAGTTGGTTAATTTCTGAATATTTTGTGAAAAGGTGGAAATAAAAAAAAAAAATCTGCGTTCTTATTTGTTTAAAAAAAACGGTCCCCTCATGTCTGCATTCTAATTTTCAGCGTCAGCCAGATATAATTCAACCATAAATGAACGAGTTTATAAATTTATTCATTTAAGCTTTAATATATTATAAGTTGCTCTAGCGGCAATTTTTATCGTTTGTTATAAGTTTAAAAAAAAATATAGTTTACAAACAATGTTTGCAAAATAATCTGTGGCATTACTTTTAATTTATTCATGAACTTAGTACTAAAACTGCACGGAGCTCCAAAGGTTTCTCCGCTGCTCCAGATCTCAAGGGAACATCACTGGTTACTATCAAGAATATATAAGAGAAGAATGTACCACTCAATAAAAAAAATCGCACCCATCCGTGCATCGGTTTGCCATAAATAAACCCCCCCGGGGGGGTTTATGTACCCCCCGGGGGTACATAAACCCCCCCGGGGGAGTATATAAACCCCCCGGGGGGAGTATATAGACCCCTGGGGGAGTATATAGACCCCCCGGCGGAGTATATAGACCCCCCCGGGGGAGTATATAGACCCCCCGGGGGAGTATATAGACCCCCCCGGGAGAGTATATAGACCCCCCCCCCGGGGGAGCATATAAACCCCCCCGGGGGAGTGTATATGTCCCCAAAATTTAAAAAAAAAATTTTTTTTGTGGAAACGCGCCGCCGCGGCGCGGTTGTCTCGTTGATTGTAGAAACTGTATTTATTATGTAAAAATAGTGTTTATTTAGTAATAAAGTTATTTTTTATCGAAATTTTATTGAAATTTCCGTTAAACGTGAAACTTTTGATTTGTAAAACAGTTTTTTTTGTGATAATGGCCGGAAAACCGGGGCGACATATCACTTTTCGGCGACATAATAAATACAGTTTCTA
This sequence comes from Microlaimidae sp. YZB2_3, assembly GCA_030248175.1. NCBI lineage: Eukaryota > Metazoa > Nematoda > Chromadorea > Desmodorida > Microlaimidae > Microlaimidae sp. YZB2_3. Next base: position 15,983 of record JASAMX010027741.1, on the reverse strand, counting down.
CAGTCAACGAGACAACCGCGCCGCGGCGACGCGTTTCCACAAAAAAAATTTTTTTTTAAATTTTGGAGCATATACACTCCCCGGGGGGGTTTATATGCTCCCCCGGGGGAGTATATAGACCCCCCCGGAGGAGTATATAGACCCCCCCGGGGGAGTATATAGACCTCCCCGGGGGGTTTATTTATGGCAAACCGATGCACGGATGGGTGCGATTTTTTGTATTGAGTGGTACATTCTTCTCTTATATATTCTTGTTACTATACGTTACTTTTATACTCTGTCTGTTTGCTTTTTTGATAAAACTAAATTAAGCGTAGACCGTTCAGCTCAGAAGTTCTAATTCTTTTTGATAACTGATTACAACAAGCTAAATACTAACTGCATGCAGATTAAACTGACATAAATTGTTCTATGATAACACGAAATCTCTCAACAAGATGAACATGTCGAAAAGATTTAACTAATTTTTTTCCAAACTGTTAAAAACGATAAAAATATTCCTAAAATTACAAATAAAATAATTTAACACACATTTCGAGCTTAAATAAGCTTTTAATCGTTCGTCCTCCGGCGCTCTTTACGCTTTAAAAGACTGAAGTATTATATTGAAGGGTAGAAACATCACTAATTTTTTAATAGATTGGAGAGCATTGTTTTCATGGAAAATTTGATGAATTTATGACTTTAGCAGCTAAATTTTTCAGAAAACAAATGGACAAATCTGCTGACCGTTAATTTGAGTGCGTGAAATTGAAACACGCTTACTATGTCTCGAAAAAACTAAGACGCCTACAAAAAACTATGGATAAATGATTTCCAAATTGAAGGTTTTATTTTTTATGGGCCTTTTACAAAATCGTCTGGGATTAAATCACAAATACAAAGAAAAATATTTTTGAAATCTGAATTTTAGAAAAATTTTCACTAAAGTTATGTTCCAACGAATTTAATTTTGTTGAATTATCTCGTAATTTTTATTTTTCAGTAATATTAAAGAAATAAAACACTTCTATTTTTGCGCGATTTACACAAAACACTGAAATAGGGAATCCCTTATTTCTACCACCTTATCTCGCAATTTTAAGTGAGTCCCTTATCTTTCAGCAACACGATTTTTTTCAGCCGCCCACTTACCTTAAATTTAAATAAGGGCCCTTTTAGACTTTTAAACAACCGGCCCCTGAACTCCGTTTTAGGAGCTCCGGAGCAACCTCCGGAGCTCCGCATATTTTTCTAGTAACTTCATAAATAATTACAGAGTGATGCCATATAGTTGACTTTGTCGAAACTTATTTAAAACGCTAGAAATAGTTTTTAAAATGCTAATAGAGAACTTTAAATGTATTTCAAGCTTTAATAAGCTTAAAACAGCTATTTAGGAGCGGAACTACGGAGCATGATATTGCAGGTAGGAACATCACTCGTTTAAACATCTTGGGCAAACTTAATAAGTCATCGTGATAATGTTAGACTTCTAAAAATTAAAATGCCTTTTAAACACATGTTCTACTCTTATTATTGAGTGCTTTTATTGACTATAACTATTTTATCACATAACAAGTTTTACAAAATATATTATTATAATAACAAAAATATTTAAAAAATAGCATATTATGCAAAAAGAAACGAACATGCAGAACAATTATAAATATTTTAAAACAGGTAAAATAAAGAATTTAATTAACCAAAACATTAATCTTATCTTTTGGTTCTGAATATGATTAAAAATGCTAAACTGTCCTAAAAAAACACAATTAAAGTTAATTTATGTTGACATAAACGACTTTAAATTTGAATCAAGATCAAAATATTTTTTAAAAGAGCACTGTCACGAATTTAACTCATATGGCACCTGGAATGAACTACTTCCTTGATACTTAACCGATTAGGCTTACTCTAGAAATGATATAGCGTCGGTGTCAAGAACTTTACATACCAATTTTGAAGTAGATTATGTTATTTGGTATTAAACTACCAGTCCGTTCTGGGAGCCTCCGCGAGTTCTATGGCGCCCGGAACGGACTGCTCCTTTGATACAAACCAAGACATATCTAACTCAAAATTGGTATGTAAATTTCATGATACCAACGTCATATCATTTCCAAATTTTAGCTGTATCGGCCAAGTATTAAGAAAATAGTTCATTCCGAGCGCCGTAGCAGTTTGATTCGTGAGAGTGCTCCTTTAATAACAACAATCATTTTAATTATTATACTTTTAATATTATCAAAATGCCCTCTAAAATATCATTTTAAAAAGCTTCGTACAGTCTGCTAAATCAGTTGAACAGATGCAAAAAATATAAAAAATCTAAAATATTCTTCTTTTAGTAATCTTCCTTAAAGTTTAAAACCGAGCACCGAGATCGTTCTGATTTAATTTTGTTCCCGTTGCAAATGATTTGTGTGTTTTTTCCACGTAGGACAAAAGCGAAGCGGAATGCTATAAAAAGTAAAAAAAAACCTAAAAAAATTAAGAAACTTATATCTTAAATTTAAAGATTTAAAAAATTGTATTTCCTTGTATGCAACAATTTCACATTTGAGCGCCAATGCCATACGCCGTGTTGGGCCCTACCAAAATAGATGAACAAGGGGGGTGGGGTCCACCTCCCCCTCCCACCAAATTTTCGAATTTTTTACCCCTGACCCCCTCTAGATTTTGAAATCTGACCCCCCTCCCCTCTCGAGAAAGTTTTAAGTGTTTTTTTAATACTAAATTTTCTTCTAAAAACGTGAATTTTTAACACAAATTCATGTTTTTGCACCCTTTTTATACCTAACTATCGCTTTTTATTCAATAGAATGTAGTATTATCTTATAAAAAAAACTATTGGGGGGGGGGCCGGGGGGATTAAACATTGGGGGGGGGGGTAATAATGGTTTAAGAAAGGTGGTATTTTGTTTTTCTTCCGGCGGCGAGCGGTCGCTATTTTCAGCCTGAAACTTAGCTATAATTTAAACATTAGTTTAAAAGTATTTTATTTCTTGGGCCCACCTGACCCCCCTCTAGGTTTTAAAATCTTGTACCCCGGGTCGATCCCCCCTAGAAAGCTAGGGGGGGTTCGACCCCCTCCTAGATTTTGAAATGTCATTCACCCGTGGTAAACACCCCAGAGCTTTTTGACCTTTTTAATCTATGCCTACCAAGCCTTGAAACGTTGTAGTAAACAAGTATCAAGTCCTACTTCTAATATTTCATCCCTTGATCATATTATTGGTAATCAAACTCCCAAATTTTGATATTATACAAAGACAGCTATCAGCATAGGTGTTTTTGGGGGGACAGAGGGGTCCACCCCCCCTCCTAGAGCCAAAATTTTGGACCCCCCTAGAAAAAATTCAGGGGGCCCCCTCCCCCCAAAGCTCGAGAGCGGTCCGTCCTGACCCCCCTAGCGAGGCTGACCCCCGTCCCCCCTCCCGACCAATTTGGAAGCATATTTTTTTATTTACTGTCAAAAACACGGTTTTTTAGTTAAAAACAGTGTTTAAATACAATTTTTAGGCCTAAATAGGCTGTTTTAATACATAAAATTCAATATTAGACCTAAACACACTTAAATTATTGAGTTAAAAAATTTTGCTAAAAAATTTGACCCCCTGACCCCCGCCCCTAAATTTGAACTCTCGCACACGGGGTCGACTCCCCCTAAAAAGCCAGGGGGGTCCGGACCCCTCTGGACCCCCCCTAAAAAATTTTGGCCTTCCACCCGGGGGTGAACCCTTCCTAGCGGACCCGACCAAAAACACCTATGGCTATCACCCACCCATTACCATATATGGGGGGTTTAATAGGGGAGGGGGTACGTTCAAATCCAAGGAACGTATTTTACCCATATTTTTTTCTAGTGCATTTTATCCATAATTGTTTTTTTATTTTAAAAGTAAAGTTGACAAAAAACACGCTAATTTAACGTCAAAAACCGTTTTTATTGCATTTTTGAGTTTTTTTGCAAAAAACCCTTTATTTGTTTAAAACACTTATTAGGACCTCAAAATTACAGTTTGCAGGTAATTAAATCATTTTGAAGGCATTTTTTAGTTTATTTTTCTAAAATCTGTGGGGGAGGGGTGGGATAACTATTTCCTCAAATTCTGAGTGGGAGAGAAAGGGAGGTAAACCCCCTTTTCAGACTTTTGGTAGTTAATCCCCATTCATCACAACCTTCCCGTGCCCATAAATGACCATCATCGCTTCCGAAATTTTAGAGAGGTGAGGTATCTCGTATCTCTGGACTCTGAACGCCTTTATTTTTAGTGTTTTTAGCGTGCTGAGATTTTTCATATTTTGAAAAAGGAAGGTGTGTCGACAAGACCATAGATTCTAATTCCTTCTTACTCACCTTACCTGGTGGCCCTTATCGGTCATAGGGAAGAAATTGTGGGTGCGTGTGAAGGGTTATACGACCTTCACCACCAAAAATATTTATTAAACAATAATTCAATTATGGAATCACCGAAAAACGCCATTTTTGGAGAGCCCATTGTCAATATCTACTGGCTCGCTAAAAATATTTTGACGAAAAAAAATTTTGTTTTTATTTTTTGTGTTTTTATTTCAGTAAAAAAATTATGGGTTAAGGATGTTTTCTCAATTTGAAGGCCCCAGCATGGTCAAAAGCGTTTTGTTTAGGACGTTGGAGTCAAATTTGTCGACCTCGGTTCACCGCCCTTCAAAATTAGATTTCAGTGTTGTTTACCTCAAGTAAAAACCTAATTGTTACAAGAAAATAAAGTTTATAATTCATTATTTTAGCTTGCTAAAACTATTGAGTTTATATTATATAACAAACGCAACTATTTTAAAACCTTTCCTGTTTGCTTTTGGTGGCGAGTCTGGAATGGAAACCCTAGCCTAATAATTGTGTTTATAAAAAGTTTTAAGTCTGATAACTAAAAACGCTAAATATATTTAGCATAAAATAAATAAATGAATTCTCCCATAATTTACGTCCTCTTCCGTCGAAATTAACAGGTCCTACTTATGTGTTTTTAATAAATACAAACAAAAGATTAAAACTACTATATTATTTTTATTATGGTAGTTTTATAGGGTGTCATGTCAATGCATCTTCCATGCCTTATGATATCCTGCATTTTACAAAATAAAAATTCAATTATTATATGGAATCTTTTTACAATTAACACTTACCATTATTTTTTAGATTTCAGGGACGTAACCAGGGGTGGGCGGCCGCCCCCCCCCGAAATGGTCGCCAGATGGTAAAATTTGGTGGTTTTCAGAGGCTAAAAATTCTAAATTGTCTAGCGCCTCGCTAATCGCTCGGCGTCAAACTATAAAATAGTTTTGCGTTTGCGACCACGATTGACCCCCAAAAATCAAAAACATTTTTCGCTTCGCTTCGCTCAGCCGCTGAGCCTCAGCAGTTAAGTTCCATAATATGCATATTTCTCGCTATTTATTTTGCCTAATGTTATTGAAAAAAAGTACAATAATTTTAATAAACAATAAGTTATACACATCAAGCAAAACAAACAAGCATATTTTTGGCTGATTTGTGTATATACCTTTCCCCCTTCTAAAATATCTAGCCGCCCATAGCAATGGCTCGATAATTTTTTCCATATAGATACCTAAAAAACATGCATATACTGCTTATCTGCTTTGGTATACTGTGTGGGCGTAGCCAGGGGTCCAAAAGGTCATTAAAGTTTTTTGTGAAATCCAGGCTCTGCCAATGTCTGATAATACATTTTTAACTAAGAAAACATGTTTTTACTGCTAAAAACACTAGATAATACGTTATTAGGCCAAAAACAGTGTATTATACAGCTTTAACTGCGTTTATCCTTGCTTTTTTAACTTTTTCAAAAATTAGGGGGCTCCCCCTACAAGCCCCCTTTTTGGGAAAGTTTGTATGGTACAACAACCCCTTTTCCGAAATCCTGGCTACGCCCCTGAACTTGTTTAACTGGTTAGTGTAAAAGCATTCTTTTAAAAGAAAATTTTTAATTTATAAAAAATATAATAAAAACCTCTTTCCGGCAACTGATCCATCGTTTTTACCGACGGGTTCGTCATATCTTACACCAACCCAATAACCTAAAATGAATATTAAAATGATTGATCATCCATAGATATCTGGAGTATTGTATAATGATAAGGAAGTATAGTATAATGAACAGACCTGTGCACGGTCTGGAAATGCCCCCCGCTTTATTGAAGAATTTGCCCTAAAAAGTACCTACCCTAAAATTATGACGCCATTTTTAACCTATGGTGACGCCATCATCGCGAATTTTTTTGCAGTTTTTAGCCTATTTTAATGTATTTTAAGCTATTTTAGAGCTATTTATACCTTATTTTCGCTTTTTTGTCTCTTTTCCCCCTTTTCCCTTGTTTTCTCTCCCCTGCTTGCCGCCCCGTTTCAAAAAAGGCGCCCCGAATAAAACGCCGCCAGGGCCCCACATAGGAAGGCAGCCTCTCGGATTTTTTGGGGGGGGTTATAAGGGGGGTCAAATTTTAGGGGGGGGGGTGTCCGGAATGATTCAAATTTTGAGGGGGGGGGGGGTGTACCCAATATTTTCGCGCTGCCTTAAAATGGGCTTAAAACGCGTAAAAAACGTAAAACAAGCTTATAAATGCTTTAAAACTGTGTAAAATTAAAATAAGACCTTATTGCAGCTTATAAATTTTATTTTTTAATTTTTTTAATAATAATGTGTTTATATGTTCTTATAATTAGATTAGAAATCATAGTTTTCTTTAATAATTACGTAATAGTAGAATAGTAATATTATTGTCTTGATTATAAAGTCAAGTATCACAAACTTTTTAATCCATAATCTTATATTTAATTAAAGATTATATACATACATGGGCGTAGCCAGGGAGGGGGGTCTGAACCCCTCTTTTAGGTCGGCAAAGAGAAAAATTTGGGGTTAGACCCCCCTTTTGCAGTGGCGTGCCCAGGATTTAATTTTTGGGAGGGGTCTGGGGCATACATGGGCAAGTTGGTCCGGACTGGGAAGGGGATTAAACCCCAAATTAGGGGGGCGGGTTAAAATGAGAAAAAGGCAAAATACCCATATCGTTTGTTTGTTTTTTTTTTGGAGTGCATTTTACCCATATCGTTTTTCGATTTTGAAGGAAAAATAGGTTAAAAACACCAATTTTAGGTCAAAAAGCCCTTTTTATTGCATTTTTGAGCTTTTTATTGCTTAAAACATTCATTTTGACCTCAAAACTTAAGTTTGGAGGCAGTTAGAAGTCATTTTAAAGACATTTTTATTTTTCATTTTTCCAAAAATGGGAGGGTTTAACATTTCTCTCCCCCCCCCCTACTTCTGAGTCGGGGGGGGGTTAAACCCCACTTCTCAGAATTTGGGGGGGGGTTAACCCCCCTTGGGGGGTCGGGCCCCCCCGGCCCATTATGTACCCCCCTTTTTATGGCGTGCCCAGGTTTCATGGGGGGTCTGGGGGGCACTACTAACTCTGAAGGGGGGTCTGAGGGCGGCAGGCCCCCAGATATGGGGGTGTGGGGGGCGAGAGCCCCCCAGCGAGGTCAAGGGGCGGAGCCCCTTGTCAGGGGGGTCCGGGGGGCAGAATGCCCCCGGGGAGAAAGTTTTTAATTTAAGGCGCTAAAATACACTTGAAATTTTAATTCCAGATGATACTTATTACAAAATTTAAGGTTTCTTATACCTACGTGTAGGTATAAGTTTAAATACATTTAAATTTATACATTTAAAATTATATACATATATATAATTTATACATTTAAAACATGAGTTTAAAACGTTAATTAAAGGATAATAGTGTTTATAGTAGTTTTATTAAACTGTATACCTTAACTACTGAACGGGATAATCGATTGGTAATCGAAAAACTAAGATAAATTGTCAATTAACAAGTAACTATCCGCGCGAAGCGTGGAAAATTTTTTTATGTCCCTTTATAACGCTTAAAAATTTTTCTCCGGGAGGCGAATTTGGGTGGGGGGTTTGTTCCCGGGTACACCAAATTTAGGGGGTGGGGGTGTCAGCAAAATCCGAAATTTGGGGGGTATAACCCCCCAACCCCCCTGCCCACCTATGCCCCCCCTCCCCCCAAAAGCTCGAGAGCGATCCGTCCTGACCCCCCCCCCCCCAGCGAGGCTTTTTTATTTACTGTCAAAAACACGGTTTTTTAGTTAAAAACAGTGTTTAAATACACTTTTTAGGCCTAAATAGGCGGTTTTAGTACGTAAAATTCTATATTAGACCTAAAAACACATTATTGAGTTAAAAAAATTTTGTTAAAAAATTCGACCCCCCTGATCCCCCCTAAATTTGAAATCTCGCACCCAGGGTCGACCCCTCCTAAAAAGCCAGGGGGTCCGGACCCTCCCCTGGACCCCCCTAAAAAATTTTGGCTTTCCACCCGGGGGTGGACCCTCCCCCTAGCGGACCCGACCAAAAACACCTATGAGTCCGCCACTGTTCACACAGTGCCTGTCCCAAGCCAGGATAAAGGAGGAGGGTTACAGAGGAACTTGTGGTTACAGAGGAAGCAAGAATCTGTGCCACAACAGCAAACAGAAGAAGTGGTTTACCCCGGTAGATGACATTTCAAAATCAAGGAGGGGGTCCTAGCCCTAGGGAGGGGGGTAGACTCGGGGTGAAAAATTTTAAAAACCTAGAGGGAGGTCAGGTGGGGTCCAATGTCCGAAGCAAAATATTTTTAAACCATTAAAGGTTTAATAAATTTTTTATGAGATAATACTACACTTACTGTATCTAACAAAAAGCGATATTCTGGTATAAAAACATAATTTGTGTTACAAAAACAAAATTCACGTTTTTGGAAGAAAATTTAGTATTAAAAAAGTAGTTAACATTTTCTCGAGGGGGGAGGAGGGGGAGGAAATTTAAGGGTACCCCTGACACCCCCTTGAATTCGGGGGGTCCCAGTACTAACACTAAAAATGGGGTATTTGAAGTATACCCCAAAAAAAATTTGGGACACCCCCAAATTTCGGGGGTCGGGTATACGACCCCCCGAAATCCGAGAGGCTGCCCACCTATGACCCCAACCTCCCTACCCCCTGTTCATCTATGACTCTGATTATGAATTAAATTTAGCTTTTGGCTAGAGAATTTTTTTCTCTTGCACCAAAAGGTGTTACCTGTAACCTGGCAAATTCTTGAGCAATTGTCTTTGCAGCTGACTTTTAAATCAGGATGTATACCCCAAGCATAGGTGGGCATACCCAAAGCATATATCCCAAGTACATCCCAAGCATACATGGGCAAGTTGGTCCGGAGTGGGGGGGTTAAACCCCGAATTTTGGGGGGGGGGTTAAAATCCGAGAAACGCAAAATACCCATATCGTTTTTTTCTGGAGTGCATTTTACCCATATCGTTTTTTGATTTTGAAGGAAAAATAGGTTAAAAACACGAATTTTAGGTCAAAAAGCCCTTTTTATTGCATTTTTGAGCTTTTTATTGCTTAAAACATTCATTTTGACCTCGAAACTTAAGTTTGGAGGCAGTTAGAAGTCATTTTAAAGACATTTTTTTTCTTCATTTTTCCAAAATTGGGGGGTTAACTTTTTCTCCCCCCACTTCTGAGTGGGGGGGGGGTTAAACCCCACTTCTCAGAATTTGGGGGGGGGTTAACCCCCCCCCCAACCCCCCCCGTGCCCATGTATGATCCCAAGCATACCCCCCCCCTAAAAATCTCGAAACTGCGGACACTCCTTCCCTAAAATTTGGGGGTACCCCGGACACCCCTCCCCTAAAATTTGGGGGTCTTAGTACTAAAATGCTAAAAATGGGGTATTTGGGGTATAGCCAAAAAAAATTTCGGGGGTCGGGTATATATACCCCCCAAAATCCGGGAGGCTGCCCACCATGACCCCAAATGCACCACATAGTACACTATCAGATCTTTATGGCTTTACAGTAAACCATGGAGTGCACCCTTAGAAAAAGGCCAGCTTTACGTGGGATTAAGTTTATTTAGTTTGATCCGTAAAAGTGTAAGATGTCACATTTTAAGCCATATTTCACCGTCAGACAAACTACCTTGCACTGGAACTCAGTTTATACACGAAGTATGCAATAAACGTAGCGAGTCACCATAATGGATGGATAATTACCGTATCTCCTACTTATCTTTTGTGGTATGCAGATCAACGCTCGAAAGCGCGCGAAATTTCGATGGATTGATCTGCATACTACAAAAGTAGGAGATACGGCAATTATCCATTATGGTGACACGCTATGTTTATTGCATACTTCATGTATAAATTGAGTTCCAGTGCAAGGTGCCTATATTTAAGAATGAAATTCACAATCGGCAACCAATTAAAAAAAACAATTTGTTAAACTAAAACGAAACACTAAACAATGCATAAAACAACCCAAACCTGGCTTAAAATTAGTCAAGCCCAGTATAAGCTACCATTCCGCACTTAACGGCTTGGCTCGGGAGTGGAACCTCACACCTGTCGCCAACCTATAAATTTTATTAATTTACAATTGAATGAAATTGTTTAGATCTTAACTAACTATCCAGATTTGAATAATACGTTTTGGCTCAATCGCAGACTTGCAATTTCAAAATACACATAGTACTTCTTTAACGCTACAGCCAAAGACGTACATGGGGGGGGAGGGGAAGGGGGGGGGGCGCTTACATTCCAAAAAGGTTTCCAGATGGTAAAAATTAATAGTTTTAAGATGCAAAAAAAACTTTTCTTTGCGCTTCTTCTAATTTCTCTACGCAAAGAGTTTTCAGAAATCGTTTTGGTTGCTAACACATACATGGGCAAGTTGGTTCGGAGTGGGGGGGGGTTAAGACCCCAATTGGGGGAGGTTGAAAATGAGAAACGCAAAATATCCATATCGTTTTTTTTCTGGTGTGCGTTTTTTTACCATATCGTTTTTCGATTTTGAAGGAAAAATAGGTAAAAAACGCATAATTTTAAGTAAAAAAGCCCTTTTTATAGCATTTTTGACCTTTTCTTGCTTAAAACATTCATTTTGACCTCAAAATTTAAAGTTTGGAGGCAGTTAGAAGTCATTTTAGGGAGCATTTTTTTTTCCTCATTTTTCCAAAATTGGGGGGGTAACTTTTTCTCCCCCCCCCCACTTTTGAGTGGGGAGAGTTAAATCCCCTTCTCAGCAATCTGGGGGGCGGTTTGGCCCCCAACCCCCCCCCCCCCGTGCCCATGTATGACCTAACCTATATACAACATTTGGCCCTCAAAATGCAAAAAAAGAGAGACGCTTTTGTTTTCGGTTAGAGGTAATGTTCTATAGTAAAATTTCCACTATATAAATATTACTCACTATTTATCTTGCCTTATGTTATTGAAGAAAATAATAATTGTATTAAACAGTTTTAGTCTTGAAAGAATAACCATTAAAATAGAACTTTTTCATGATATTTTTTTGCTTGATTTCTAAGCTTTCCCTTCAGATTTAAAAAAACAAAATATAAAGAACAAACGATTAACTGCACATTTATTTATGAAAATTTTTGTCTTTTATTTTCTAATTTTACACCTAGGCTTAAGAAAAATCTAGAATTTTGGTTTATACCAAAACAACATTGCGTTGTTTAAATATTTTGATTCCAAAAGCATTTTTCTTTTTAATTATTTTGGTGGGAAGTTTTGATGTATTGGCGATCAAATGCTCGACGATCAAAATGTTCGGCAATCAAAAGCGGGCAATTAAATGCTAGGCGATCAACTGCTTGGTTCAAATTTCCCTGAATTCTTTTTTAGTTTTTTCATTTTAATATAAAAATATACATACGTGTATTTTTGCTGTGAAATGCTTCCGCTAAAACATTAATTAAGACATTAATAATACTTTTATTGTTGATACGGATGCTTAGCTTCGGCTTAAGGTTTCCTTTTCTTTTTCTTCTTGTTTCTTTTGCAATTCAGGATCAAATCTTCCAAGTTTTTCTTTTTGCTTCCACGCCCTAACGCTATCTAAGTAGAGAAAATTGATCTATTATATGATAAAATAACACATACCTAAGCTTTGTTTAAAGAAAGTTTTTAAAAAGTTCTTGGAGCGTTAAAGTTTATTTTAAATAGTTCAAAGTTTAAAACCTTCCTAAATGTCTCTTCCTTTTTGAATCACACAAAAATAAGCGTTTAGATTACCTGTTTTCCTACTTTCATAGGCTTCGTCGCTTAATTCGTATTTTGGCACTGCTTCTTCGTCATTATGACCATTAGATGTGTTGCCGTTTTGAGAGAAGGTCGATAGATCGGTCACATGCAATATCATCTCATCCTCAAATATTTTGCTTTATTCTTGATTGTTTTGTTAAAGGACAGAAATTCCCTTAGGGCATACATGGGCAAGTTGGTCCGGAGCGGGGGTTCAAATCCGAGAAACGCAAAATATCCATATCGTTTTTTTTTTCTGGAGTGCATTTTACCCATATAATTTTTCAATTTCAAAAAAAAAAGTAAAAAAACGCTAAATTTAGGTCAAAAAGCCTTTTTATAGCATTTTTAAGCTTTTAATTGCTTAAAACATTCATTTTGACCTCAACACTTAAGTTTGGAGGCAGTTAGAAATCATCTTAAAGACATTTTTATTCTTCATTTTTTTCCAAAAAAAAATTGGAGGAGGGGGGTTGACCTTTTCTCCCCCCACTTCTGGGAGTGGGGGGATGAAACCCCCTTCTCAGGATTTGGGGGGGGGGGGGTAACCCCCCCAACCCCCCGTGCCGATGTATGCCTTAGGACAATTTTAGAGCATAAGGTGGGTAATGATTGATGTTTTTGCATTTTTACATAAAACTTAACACCCCAATCATAGATATTTTTGGTTGGGTCCGCTTGGGGGGGTCCACCCCCGGGTGGAAGGCCAAAATTTTTTAAGGGGGAGGGGTCCAGGGAGTGCAGGGACCCCCCTGGCTTTTTGGGGGGGGGTGACCCAGTGCGGATTTCAAATTTTGGGGGGGGGGTCCAGTAGAATTTTCAGCAAAATTTTTTAAACTCAATAATTTAAGTGTTTTTAGGTCCAGTGTGGAATTTTATCTATTAGAAAACAGCCTATTTCAGCCTTGAAAATATCTGTGAACACTGTTTTTAACTAAAAACCTGTGTTTTTGACAGTAAATAAAATCTGTTACTTCCAAATTGGTCGGGAGGGGGAGGGGGTACAAGCCTTCCAGAGAATAGGTCGGACCGCTCTAGAGCTTGGGGGAGGAGGGGGGGCCCCCCTGGATTTTTTCCAGAGCACCAAACTTTGGCTCTAAGGGGGGGGGTGCACCCCTCTGTCCCCCCCCCCAAAAACATCTATGACCCCAATGCAGATTATGGCGAATGGCAGTCGCTAAAGACAAGCTAAGCAGGAGGGGCGAAAACAATTTTATTGTTTTTAACGGGCGATGGTAGGTGGGTGGCGGGTGAGAGGAGTTTTACATACCTTCAAATATCTCAAAACTGCTGGCACTTTCTGGAAATAATGAAGGGATCTTGGATATTCCTCAAATTTTGGGGGTTCAGTTTCCAATCAAAAAACATTTTCAGAATTATATTTTATTTTTGAATTAAATTCCGGTGGGTTCCAAAATAGGTCAATTTGTAGTGAAAACTAGAAAAAATTATTTTTTATTTTTACGCTTTGACTGACTATTGAGAGTCAAAAAATAATCAAGCCTAAAACCGTGTTTGCGGGGAGTAAAACCTAAACCATACATGTGCCCGGTCTGAAAACGCCCCCAAGAATATAAGTGGCTGTACCCCCCCGTTTTATTGCCCTTTGCCCAAAAATAAAAGGTACCCAGAAATTATGGAGCCATTTTAAACCTATTATGACGCCGTGAAAGTAGAATTTTGGCAGTTTTTTACCTATTTTAATGCATTTTAAGCCATTTTTAACCTATTTTTTTTACTTATTTTTGTTCATTTTTTCTCCTTTTTTCTCTTTCTCCCCTGCTTGGCCCCCATTTCAAAAAATTGCCCTCGGTGCCCCCCATTATGGATTTCCTGGCACCGTAATAGAACGTCGGGGGGAGGGGGCAGTATACAGGTCTGCATGTGCATGGGACATAGGTGGGCGGCCTCCCGGATTTTTTGGGGTTTTGCCTGACCCAGTTCTGGGGGCCCCCCGGGGGGGGGGGTGTTCCGTAAGTTTTTTGATTTATTGTTTACCTGTAACGGCAGAAAAGGGGTCTAGTTGGTATAATAAGAGCCTTTCTCGTGGTTACACAGGGGTATTACTGCAGACCTGTGCACAGTTTGAAAATTCCCCCCCGCAGCTTTTATTGGAGGATTTGCCTTGTGCGCGGAAAAATGAAAAAGTACCCAAAAATTATGACGCCATTTTATACCTATTGTGACGCCGTTAGTTGGAGGATTTTTTTTGCAGTTTTCAGGTTATTGTAAATGTCGATTTTAAGCCATTTTAGACCTATTTTTACCTTATTTTCGCTTTTTTTTCCTTTTTTCCCTCTTCTTTTTATTTTTTTTTCTTTTCCTGATTTTTTTTTCTCTTTTTTTTCTTTTTTCTCTCTTCTGCTTTGCACCCCCGTTTCAAAAAAGTTGCCCCCGTTTGGAATTGCCCCTAGGTTTGTAACCCCCGGGGGGACCAATGGCACAGGTCATCGTAAGTGTAGTTCCTAATCCGCGTTGAAGGTTTCGCCGTCTTCTGAGAGCTCAATGGAACTTTTGTGCTCTCAGCTGTCGGTGAGACCGGCGAAGAGGGCCAGGAACTGCAGTTGCTATGAAATGAGAAAGTGGGCGGAGCGAGCATTTTGAACATAAGATCAATAACACACTCGGGCGAGGTGTGTGACAGGGAAGTGGAAGGCTGGCGAGAGCTCAAATACCTATAAGAGTTTTACAGAGGAGGTAACGTACGAAAAAAGAAAGGAAAAGGGAAAAAAGGACGAAAAAGCGAAAATAAGGTAAAGACGGGTGTAAAATGGCTTAAAATCGGAGTTTGAAATAAGCTAAAAACTGCAAAAAAAAAATTGCAAATAATGACGTCACAATAGGTATAAAATGGCGTCATAATTTTTGGGTACTTTCATTTTTTTTTCGCGGAGGGGGCAAATCCTCCAATAAAAGCGGGGGGAGAGTTTTTCAAACTGTGGGGAGGTCGGGAGTAATACCCCTGTGTAACGATGAGAAAGGCTCTTATTTATACCAACTAGACCCCTTTTCTGCCGTTACAGGTATAGTATAACCCCAAAGCTTACGGGACCTCCCCCCCCGAAAAAAAAACGGAGGGGGTCAGGCAAAACCCCCAAAAAATCCGGAAAGTTGCCCGCCTCCTGTCCCATGCACATGCAGACCTGTATACTGCCCCCTCCCCCGACGTTTTATTACGGGGGAGCCAATACATAATGGGGGGGGGCGAGGGCAATTTTTTTGAAATGGGGGGCGAGCAGGAGAAAAAGAAAAAAGAAAAAAACAAGGAACGAAAATAAGCAAAAAAAATGGGTTAAAAATGGCTTAAAATGCATTAAAATAGGTAAAAAACTACCAAATATGCGACAATGATTGGCGTCATGATAGGTTTTAAAAATGGCTCCATAATTTCTGGGTACCTTTTATTTTTGGGCAAAGGGGGGTGGGAACAAGAGGGGTACCGCCGCTGATATTCTTCAAAGCGGTTTCAGACCGGGCACCCCTATGGTTTAGGTTTTACTTCCGGGAAACACGGTTTTACTTGTTATTATTTTTTGGTTTTTAATAGTCAGTCAAAAGAGGAAAATAAGAAAAAAAATTCTTTTTTTTTAGTTTTCACTAGTAATTGACCTAATTTGGGGTAATACTGGAATTTAATTCAGAAATAAATTATAATTCTGAAAATGTTTTTTGAGCTGGAAACTGAACCCCCGAGGGGGGGGGAATATCCCAGGTCCCTTCGTTATTTCCAGAAAGTGCCGGGCCGGTTTTGAGATATTTGGAGGTGTGTGTGAACCCCTCTCACCCCGCCACCCGCCTACCATTGCCAGTTGAGGACGGATTAAAATTGTTTTCCGCCCCCTTATA
>JASAMX010027740.1:0-12806 GCA_030248175.1 Microlaimidae sp. YZB2_3 | reverse complement strand
GGTACCCTCAATTTTTTTATTTTTGGGGGGTGTCGGCAGTTTCGAGATATTTGGGGAGTGTATATAACCCCTTTCCTTTGCCCACGGATGGAAGGGGTCAAAAATGTGTCTTGAGGGAAGAGGTAGCCCTCCAGAGGTCTTGGGGGGAGAGACAGGCCACACGTTACAGCTCAGTAATTTATGACTGCTACATCCCTATCCCCACTTCCATTGAACATTTATATTTCCAGCTAAACTGTATATTTTTTAAAGCATATTGATTTTTAACATTTTTTATTTACTGATTGCTAATTATTTTTAATTAAACTAATTACCCATAAATATAAAATAAATTTTTTAAAAACTAATCAGAAAATTTATCATAGCGAAATTTTTAAAAATACCTACACTTGTTCCAAAAGTTGAACGACGTGCTTTTGTTCAGCATTTTCTACCCACAACTTTTTAAGTTCTTCTCTTTTACACTGAAGCAAAGCTTTGCATGATGCTAAACTATTCTTTACATTTCTTATTCGCTCTCCTGCTCCTAAAAATCATGAGTATTTTAGAATTAATTATCGTTTTTAATGGTATCGATTGTAGTGTGAATACATTTTTTAGATTTTTTCAATTGAAAAAAATTCAACTTTTAAAAGGTTTCAGCAGTAACAAAATGTTAGTTTTTTTGGATTTAGTTTATTCTAAAAATATTAATTTTTACTGACCTGTAATTCGAGTTGAAACTTTTCGAAAAGATTGCAAGGATTGACTCAAATCATCCTGATGTGCTAAAACAACTTTGACTTTTTAATACCTATTTTACAATAAACCGACAACACTACTTATCTACATAACAGTATATAATGAACATTTAAATGCATAAATCAAACCTGAAACTAATTTTTTTGGGTATGCGGTATACATTTACTTCGAAAATACTTTACTGCTTTGCTATGGATACTCTTGTTGTTGTTGCATTACCTGTAACTTATCTTCCCAACGCGGATTATGCAAAGGGCAGGCACTAAGACAAGCCAAAAGGGGCGAAAAAATTACACCCCCATGGTTGAGACTCTTTGTCCACATTAATAACGATGTTGGCAACCTTTACCGCTAGTGTTTACTGCATGCAGTGTTCACCCATTCCGAGGTCTTCGTCTAAAGGATTTTTTAAATTGCCTGATATTGATCTTATTATTTAACGTCGTACATAAGCAGCATAGGTGTTTTTGCAAGGCCAGTGGTACAAACTCCACACACAATAGAGCTGTATTTGTCTACTGGTTAACTAGATGGAAAACTGCCATGTGTGGCCGACGTACAACAACCTTTTCTAGCCATGCCAAGCTGGACTCATTTCTATGAGAGAAAAGATCCAGCAACCAGGTGGTACCCGTAGGCCTGTTGGATGCTGCTCGAAGGTCAGCACGGTCCTGGTGGTTCAATGGCACCTATGGTTACACTCTTGTGTTTTGTTGATAAATGGTGCGCCTATTATTTTTAAAAGCTAATAAAACTAATCTAATAATACTAATTATTAGCATAAATAAACAAGGGTAGTAGGGTGGGGTCCACCCCCGCCCTAACCTCAAAATTTTGCCCCCCTCCAAATTTTCGAATTTTTTTACCCCTGACCTTCCTCTAGATTTTGAAATCTGACCCCCCCTCCCCTCTTGAGAAAATTTTAAGCACTTTTTTAATACTAAATTTTCTTCTAAAAACGGGAATTGTTAACACAAATTTATGTTTTTACACCCTTTTTAATATCGCTTTTTATTCAATAAAATGTAGTATTATCTTATAAAAAAACTATTATTAAACATTTAATGGTTTGAAAGTATTTTGTTTCGGAAATTGGACCCCACTTGACCCCCCTCTAGGTTTTAAAATCTTCTACACCGGGTCGACCCCCCCTAGAAAGCTAGGGGGCATAGGTGGGCAGGAGGGGGGGGGGGGGGGGGGGGGTTATACCCCCAAAAAAAATTTCAAATTTTACTGAACCCCCCCCCCCCAAATTTGGGGTACCCGGGGACACCCCCCCTCAAATTCGCCTCCCGGAGAAAAATTTTTAAGCGTTATAAGAGGACTAAAAATTTTTTCCGCGCTTTGTGCGGAGAGTTAATTGTTAATTGACAATTTATCTTAGTTTATCGATTACAAATTGATTATCCTGTTCAGTAGTTAAGGTATATAGTTTAATAAAACTACTATAAACACTATTATCCTTTATTCATACGCAAAATTAAAGACATCAGGCAATAAATAGTTTTGTAAATTAGGTAAAAAAAAATAAAGTAAAATGTGTGTTTGCGCTATCACCAGGGGACGATTTTTAAACAGGTTTTAGTACATTTTTCTAAAAATTTTCACCTCCGGCGGCTGGCGGAACACCTCCCAGACCCCCCGGCCGACGCCTCGCGTCGGCTAGCGCCACTACGCGGCGCAGGCG
This sequence comes from Microlaimidae sp. YZB2_3, assembly GCA_030248175.1. NCBI lineage: Eukaryota > Metazoa > Nematoda > Chromadorea > Desmodorida > Microlaimidae > Microlaimidae sp. YZB2_3. Next base: position 10,378 of record JASAMX010027740.1, on the reverse strand, counting down.
GCGGCACTTCGCGCCGCTTCTATGACACTTTTTCTCCCCAAAGACCTCCCCCCCCCCGAAATGAAATCCTGACTACGCCACTGCCCCTGGCTACGCCCATGTATGTATATAATCTTTAATTAAATATAAGATTATGGATTAAAAAGTTTGCGATATACTTGACTTTATAATCAAGACAATAAAATTACTATTCTATTATTACGTAATTATTAAAAAACCTATGATTTCTAATCTAATTATAAGAATATATAAACACATTATTATTAAAAGAATTAAAAAATAAAATTTATAAGTTGCAATAAGGTTTTATTTTAATTTTACACAGTTTTAAAGCATTTATAAGCTTGTTTTACGTTTTTTTATGCGTTTTAAGCCCATTTTAAGGCAGCGCGGAAATATTGGGTACACCCCCCTCAAAATCTGCATCTTGCCAGACACCCCCCCTAAAATTTGACCCCCCTTATACCCCCCCAAATCCGAGAGGCTGGCCACCTATGCTAGGGGGCGTTCGACCCCCCTCCTAGATTTTGAAATGTCATTTACCCGGGGTAAACACCAGTACACCACCCCCTAGCTTTTTGACCGTGTTCATCTATGATTATTAGACTTATTAGACCTCTTGTGACACGCATTATTTTTTAATTCATTAAATGCTTGTAACACCACATGTAAACTAAGTAAATTATATTTTCAAGGGTTCAAAATATTTCTACAATTTATAAACTTAGCAGTTAAAAAATAAAAATTTTTACGCAAAAAATTAATTAATTTTATGTTAAATCAAAAAACTTTTATTACATTGCACAAGAATATCAATAGTTTTTCCGGTTTCTTGAAAACCATGTTCTAATCGTGCTTTTTCCTGCTCTTTTTGTTCTGAAGAAGCACTAAAATACAATGAATAATCAAACCTGTGAATTGCTCTCCCTTCCCTGTGGTTTTATTGGGGGGGGAATTTCAAAACGGGGGGCAGGGAAGGGCGATTTTTTTAAAACGGGGAGGCAAGCAAGGGAGAGAGAAAAAAAGAAAAAAAGAGAAAAAAGAAGGGACAATGGAAAAAAAGGGACAAAAAAAGCGAAAATAAGGTAAAAATAGGTGTAAAACGGCTTAAAATGCATTGAAATAGGCTAAAAACTGCAAAAAATTCGCGATAGTGGCGTCATTATAGGTCAAAAATGGCGCCATAATTTTAGAGTACTTTTTCGTTATTTGGCGGGGGGAGCGCAATAAAACGGGGGGGCAAATCCTCCAATAAAACGGGGGGGGCATTTCCAGACCGTGCACAGGTCTGCAGATTTGAAGTGCTGTTATCAGAATATTTTTGTTTTCTCATTATTATTAGTATTTTGCAATCCCAATTACAACAAAACAAATAACCGCCAATAAATTATCAAATTCTGATAATATCATTTTGTTGTATGTTTAAATAGAAAATAATAATTTGGTTTTTAAGATAGCCTCACTATTAAACAAGATATGAGTACTTTTGCGAACAAAAGATTAATATTGCAACATGTATTTTAAAGGTGCAGTATACTAATTCAGGGTTTATTTTTTATTGCTGTTTAATTAATACTAATCAATTAGTCTCTTAGTCTCTTAATTCCTTTTTTTGAATCCAGGCTCTGCCAATATGTGCTAATGTAATTTTTAACTAAGAAAACATGTTTTAATCGCTAAAAACATTAGATAATAGGTTATTAGGCCAAAAACAGGGTATTATACAGCTTTATCCACGTTTATCCCTGCTTTTTTAATATTTTCAAAAATTATGGGGGGGGGGCTCCGCCTCCCCCCCCAATTTCGGGGAGGGGGGGGGAAAGGGGGGGGGGGGGGGGGCGGAGGCGCCCCCCCCCCAAAATTTTTTTTGTACTACAATCCTCCTCCCCCCAAATGAAACTCTGACTACGTCCCTGGGTCTGAATAATATTTATGTTTTTTTTATACAAAAACATGTTTTGTAAATTTCACTCATGCTTCATGCACCTATGTACATTCAATAAACAATGTAAACCTGAACATGTAAATTGCGTTAAACCCACAATAGAATTAACCAAATTTTTAGAAACATAAAAAACAAGCCACTAAACTTAAAAGATATTTTTTTAGAAATCCCTCTTTCAGTGGCGTGCCCACGATTTCATTTCGGTAGGGGCGGTCTGGGGGGTGGGACTAAATACTAACCGTGAAGGGGGTCCGGAAGCGGAAACCTCTTCCCCCCCTCCAGATATGGGGGGGTCTGGAGGGCGAGAGCCCCTTAGCGGCGTTAAAGGGCAGAGCCCCCTGTTAGGGGGGTCCGGAGGGCAGACTGCCCCGCGGTGGGAGAAAATTTTTAATTTAAGGCGCTAAAACACACTAGAAATTTTAATTCCAGATGATACTTACTACAAAATTTAAGGTTTTTTTATACCGATACATTTAAAACACGTGTTTAAATCGTTAATAAAAAAGGATAATAGTCTTTATAGTAGTTTTATGTAACATGTATGCCTTAACTATTGAACGGCAAAATCGATTTGAAATTGAAAAACTAAGCTAAAATGGTCAATTTAAACAACCCGAGAACCGGGGAAATTTTGGTTTTTTGACTATTAATATACGTTTGAAAGACATCAGGAAAGTTTCTGTATTAATATTAAAGAAAAAAATTTTTTCTCTCCAAAAATTTAATAAACGTAAGGGCCCTTACGAAAAATCATTTACGTAATAATCCCGCTTCGCCGGATTTCAGGGGGGCTGCCGCCCCCCTTCCTGGACACGCCACTGTCCCCTTTGTTTAACTTTTTTCGCCTTTTTTATTAAACAATTTTGTAACAAATTTTTTAAAAGACTTTTTACTTTTTTTAAACTCAAAAAGCTTTTTAAAAAAATTGTCTCTTATTTTGTAACCCTTTCTGTTTTTAGAATGTTCAGGCTGCTCCAAACTACATAAGTGGCAAGGCGACTTATAATGTTTTTTACATTTAGATAGTAAATAATGTATATAAGTAAAGTATTTACCTTGTTGTTAATGTTCGCACAACAGAAACCAACAGACCCGCCTAAACATTATAATATTATTGACTTTAACAAAATACAATTTAAAAAAATATATTTGGATATCTCACAGATTTATAAATTATTTACTGAGATTTAATGATGTTTAAATTTTTTGGTATGGTTTTTCGCAAAGAAATGTGTTGATGTGAGACAAACACAAAGATTTTTAATATGTACTGTGGATGACATAACTTTCATGACATGACATAACATGACAAGCTTTTAATGATTAATTTATTTTTCCTGTGACACAGTTAAATTTCAAATGTATTTTTCCTATTTCATACTAAGATTGGGACGTCCACTCAAACTGAAGCTTATTTCGTATTTCTTGTTTATTCAAGTTTAATTAAAAATTAATAGGATTAGGGATTAATGTTAGTTAAGAATGAGAGTTTAAAACAAGTGAGAAAGGGGGGCACGGTGTAGTCCACCCCCCTAGCCTCGAAATTTTGGGACTTCCCCAAGACAGTGGCGTGCCCAGCAGGGGGGACGGCCGCCCCTCCCCTGAAATCGGGCGAAGCCAGATTTTTTCGTAAGGGGCCTTTCAAAATGCATATTAATAGTCAAAAAACCAAATTTTCCCCGCTTCGCGGGTAGTTAAATTGAGAATTTATCTTAGTTTTTCGATTTCAAATCCATTATGCCGTTCAATAGTTAAGACATACACGTTAAATCAAACTACTGTAAACACTATTAACGTTTTAAACACATGTATTAAATGTAAAGGGATAAAAAAACCTTAAATTTTGTAATAAACATCATCTGGAATTAGTGTATTTTAGCACCTTAAATTAAAAATTTACTCCCCCGGGGGCATTCTGCCACCCGAACCCCCCTGACAAAAGGCTCTGCTCCTTGACCCCGCTGGGGGCTCTCACCCCCAGACCCCCCATTTCTAGGGGGCTGCTGCCGCTCCCCAGACCCCCCTTCAGGATTAGTATTCCCTCCCGGGACCGCCCCCCCCCCAAAATGAAATCCTGGGCACGCCACTGCCCCTAGACAAAAATCTAGGGGGGCTCCTTCAACCCGAATTTCCGAATTTTTTACACCTGACCCCGCTCTAGAATTTGAAATCTGATCCCCCTTTCTTCCTCGGGAAAATTTTAGGTCCTTTTTTATACTTAAGTTTCTTCCGAAAACGTGAATTTTTAACGAATTGGGGACACTTCGCTCCAAGCACTTCGCTCCCCAGCCATTTCGCTCCGGGCCCATTTTGCTCCCAAATTATTTTGCTCCTGAAACAATTCACTCCCATCCCAGTTTGCTCAAGGCCTACCTTGTTCCTAACAAATTTTTTGCAAATTTATTATTCATTTAATTGAGCCCACTTCGCTCCCAACTCGATTTTTTTTTATTTTCATGATAGCCACTTTGCTCCCGGTCCATTCCGCTCCCAACCCACTTCCCTCCTAATTCGATTTTTTTATTTTAATAAGGGCCACTTTGGTCCTAGTCCATTTCGCTCCCAACCCAGTTCGCTCCCGGCTTGAATTTTTTTTATTGAGAGCCACTTCGCTCCTGGTCCATTTCGCTCCCAACTTACATTTTTTTTATTTTAATGAGTCATTTCACTCCTGGCTCATTTCGCTCCTAGTTCACGTTGCTCCCAGATCATTTCGACGATTTTTTTAAAATTTTTAACGGTGCTGCGCTAATTATAACTAAGTTTCAAATTATTTTATTGGTTTTTTTCTGCGAATAGGCTTTATATGGGCCAGTTTTTAAGTTAGTTCATATTGATCAAAAAAAATTGTTAAAATTGTAAAAATATTATTTAAATCGCAATTTTAAACTTAGGTATAATTAGCGTGGCACAATTAAAAATCTTTAAAAAATTTCTAAAAAGGTCTCGGAGCAAAGTGGGTTGGGAGCGAAGCGGATCTCATTAAATAAAAAAATGCTAGTTGGGAGCGAAACGGACCGGGGGCGAAGTGGGTTGGGAGGGAAGTGGTGCTCATTAAATAAAAATTCGAGTTTGGAGAAAAGTCGGTTGGGAGCGAAGTGTACCGGGAACAATGTGGCTCTCATTAAAATTTAAAAAAATCGAGTTGGGGGCCACGTGGGCTGGAAGCGAAGTGGGCCCATTTACATCAAAAAATAAATTTGCAAAAATTTGTTGGAAGCGAAGTGGGTCAGGAGCTAAGTGGGTTGGGAGCGAAGTGCCCGGAGCGAAAATTGTGCCAGGTGCTGTGCAGCTCCTTCTTGTGAGGCCTGGAAACAAGGTTATTTTGTCTTTTGTAATAAGCTTTGTAAAATAGGGTAGTGCATTTAATTTCGGCACTTTTCCCAATTGGGCATTTTTGATTTTAGACTATATCTTTGGTAATCCTGGACGGAATACGACGTTTGATAGCTCAAATGAGAGCTAATTATATGTAGATGACAGTCGTGAGTTTTTTATTTGTTATGTTGTGATATTTTCATGGGAAATTGTGTGATTTATAAAAAATAAAATTGTTACTCGTTTTTAGAACAGGGGCATTTCATTATTACGCAATAAATTGGTTTAAAAATTAAACTGTCCTGGTAAAATTTAGTCTATTTTCCGAATTTTCAGTCCCCGTGGTTCTACATTGCGTCTGTGGTGAGCAATCGTTATAAAATGAAATAGTGTAATTTCGGCACACATATTGCTGTAGGTAAAAAAGGGTTGAATTAAGTGGTCGGGTGTTAAATTGTAGTTGTAAATAGTTAAAAGATAACGTTGAAATGTGTAGGGGTAATATCACTGCACTTAAACTCGATTAAGGGGGTACTTTTAAAAAGTGCCGAAATTAAATGCACTTTTTTCCCAAATTTTGCTCATTTTAATACCATTTAGTATTTTAGCTGTAACTTCTTGCCAGTTACACGTTGAACAACAAGTAAAAGCTTAAATTAAAGAAAACTGTCTGGAGATAATGAAACGCTTTTAAATTTTTGAAAATGATGGTTTTTTGATTGAGAAACAATCGATTGTTTGAAAAAGTGCCGAAATCAAATGCATACATTTAATTTCGACAATTTTTCATTTTTTTTAAACTGATTTAATTAAGTAAAAAAACAACTTTCGTACAGTGAAACTTTTATGACGCAACGCAGTATTGTAAAAGCTTTAAAATGAGCTGTCAAACATAAAAATCGGGCCATACAGTGAAAAGTTACATCGGAAAAACGAAAAAGTGCCGAAATTAAATGCACTACCCTAAAATGGTAACATATTTCGCTAAGATACAAGCCATGATAGTGGCTAATCACTGCACAAAACCTTATCTATGGCACAATTTACTGTTATCTATCTTCCCTCACTATCAACTACTAATATAGTCAGAAAATGAAAAATTAAAAAAAATAGTTTGTTTTTTTAATTGATATGTCGATCAACCAAACATTGTTAAAAATTGAATTTAAGGGCTAAATTAAAGCTAAAAATAAATTTTAAAATTGTTACTTACTGAACTGGACTTTGGTTTCGATTGCTTAGTTTTTGTATCATTAACAGGCTTTTTCCTAGGTGGTCGATGTGGAAAAGAGCTCATTCTACAACATTAAATGGTAAATAGATTCAACTAATTTCTGTACAAAAATTCTGTACATTGGCAACAAAACTCGAACTTTTTTAAGCTGTTGTATAAATTACCAATGGAGCAAAAAACTTTTTATGGGGCTGGAAAATAAATTTGAGGATTGTTTAATTAGTCATACTATACTATCCAAATGTCACATATCCCAAGACCTCAAGATTCCCAGACACAAAACGTATTTTAAAATATTTAAAGGATTTTACAACTTGCGTTCAAAAATTACGTAAACATTGTTCTGCATAACGTAAACACTCAGGTAACTCAAAAAAATCAGTTTAAATTGCTTAATTTTAATTTTTTTAATTTTTTTCTAACTTAAGCAAAACGTAAAAATTAAACTAAACTTTAATGTGATATCATATATTTGTTTGATGTGGTGGTTTTGTTCATGAAAAATATTTAAATTATATAACTTTACTTATGAACGAAAGATTTTTAGACTTCGGCCAGGGGATTTTGGGGCCTTGTGGATATTTTGATCAGAAAATCTTATGACCCACTCCCGATACAGGTATTACACGTGTACCAAAAATCGATTAGAGATTTCCACGCCACAAATACTAAATAAAAACATGCTTCTAGGTCAATTCTAAACTGAAAATTTCTATTTTAAACTTAAAAAAATGATTAAAACACGATTTTTAATAATATGGGGTAAAATATAGGCAAAAAATGACAATATTTTGGGTACACAATTTTTACTGTTAAAAAAAATTTAATTAACTGCTAAATTAAAATAAAAACTGTCTTTTAACATTTTTAACAGAATCCAAAAATTTACAAAAAAAAATATAAATTTGATAGTCACATGGACCACAAAAATATGGACAACAAATTTGTTTTTGCTTAAAAAGCTAATTAAAGTTTATTTTTAATCAGATTTTTTTCTAAGCCTAAGCAAAGCCTAAAATTAAGCTAAATGAGAGATTTTTATTAAATCATCAAATTTTTTTAATTTTAATTTTTTTAAACTGAATTTTGAGACATTTTTAACCGCTATACAAAATTGGTGAAGACCAGAAAAAAAGTAAAACTATTTTTAGCAAAAAAAATATAATATACCGAAAAATGTGCAACTCCTATATAAAAAGGTACGGAAAAGTAGGCCATTATAATGAGCCTCTCCATTTAAATGACACTTTCCACTGTAATGGCATAGTAGCCATTTTAATTTGGCAAGTTAAAATGGAGAGGAAGCTATTATAATAGCCATTTATTGATTTAATTTCACTTCATATACAGACCTGTGCACGGTCTGGAAATGCCCCCCGTTTTATTGGAGGATTTGCTCCCCCCTCCCTGTTTTATTGCCCCCCCCCCCGCCAAAAAATGAAAAAGTACCCTAAAATTATGACGTCATTTTTTACCTATGATGACGCTATCATCGCAATTTTTTTGCAGTTTTTAGCCTATTTCAATGTATTTTAAGCTATTTTAGACCTATTTTGCCCTTATTTTCGCTTTTTTTTCTCTTTTCCCTTCTTTTTTTGTGCTTTTTTTCTCTTTTTTTTTTCTTTCCCCCTCACTTGCCCCCCCCCCGTTTCAAAAAGTTGCCCCCCGTGCCCCTCCATTTTGGAATTGCCCCCCCCCCTTTAAACCCCGAGGGGGCAGAGCACAGGTCTGCATATACACTCACAAGTGTAATACTGTCCGGGCCGCACGAGTTTTTCCGTGTTGATTTAATACTGTCCAACACCACAAAACTTGTGCGGCCCGGACAGTATTACACTTGTGAGCATAGGTGAGCAGGGGGGTTGAGGGGGTTATGTTATACCCCCCTTCAAAATTTCGGATTTTGCTGACACCCCCTCCCCCTAAATTTGGGGTACCTGGGGACACCCCCCCCCCAATTCGCCTCCCGGAGAAAAAATTTTAAACGTTATTAAAGGACTAAAAAAAATTTCGGAGAGTTTATTACCTTGTTTATTTCATATACTTCATTATTTTCCTATTATTCAATAAAAATAAGTCAATAAAACAAAGAAGAAATTTTTTTAAAAAATGGTTGTTCTAGACCCGCCAAATTTTTATCCTTGGCTACCCAAAAAGTCTAACCCCAAATTTTTCCTTTTGCCGACCTAAAAGGAAAGTCTAGACCCCCCTGGCTACATCCATGTCAGTGACGCAGCCAGGGGGGGCGGGGGAAGCGGCCGCCACCACCCCAAAATCCGGCGAAGCTGGATTTTTTTGTAAGGGGGGACCCTTACATTTTTTTGAATTTTTGGAGAAAATTTTTTTCTTTATATATAAATTGAGAAACATTTCCGATGCGTTCCAAAACCATAAAAATACCCAAAAAAACTGAAATTTTTCCTGCTTCGTGGGAAGTGTACATTAATCAATTTGTAAGTTTTGTTTAATTTTGATGGACTGTACCATTCATTACACAGCTAAGGCATGTGCCTTTGCCTCAGATATTGAATGGCAATACTATATAGATGTTAAATCTCATATAAGATATGTAGGTTTGTTAATGGCTGTTTTAAACCCCCTTAACAACGGTTTTTACACTTGTGGGGTTGTCCGCCTTTCCACCTCCCCCCATGGTGAAGCGTGGCAGTTTGTTTGTATATATTTTTTTTACTTTTCAAATATTGAGTTATAAAAATTTAATACAAATCTTAGTGCATTCTAAAATCAGAAATTAATCAATATAAAATTTTTACAGATTTACAAATATAAAGGTCAGATTTACATATATACAGTCAAATTATTATCAGTAATATTTTTTGTTATTATAACTTACACCATACTCATTCGCAAAATTTAAAGAAAACAGAAAATAGATAGTTGTGTTATATACAATTTGCCTGATAATTTTTAAGATCAAACATAATTGTGCAGAAATTAGGTAAAAAAACAAAAGTAAAATGTATGTTCACGCAAACACCAGGGGACGATTTTTAAGCAGTTTTTAGTGCATATTTAAAAAAAATTTCGCCTCCGGCGGCTGAAGGGACACCCCCACACCCCCAGCCGACGCTTCGCGTCGGCTAGCGCCGCTACGCGGCGCAGGCGGCGGCGCTGCACGCTGCTTTTGTGGCACTTTTTCTCCCAGACCGCCCCCCCCCCAAATAAAATCCTGGCTACGCCACTATCCCATGTATGTATATAATCTTTATTTAAATATAAGATTATGGATTAAAAAGTTTGTGATACTTGACTTTATAATCCAGAAAATAATATTACTATTCTATCAGACCTGTGCACTGCCCCCAGGGGGTTAAAAGGTGGGGGGGCAATTCCAAACGGGGGGGGCACGGGGGGGCAACTTTTTTGAAACGGGGGGGGGGGCAATAAAACAGGGGGGACAAGCAGGGGGGAAGAAAAAAAAGAGAAAAAAAAGGAGAAAAAAGAGAGAAAAGAAGGGAAAAGGGAAAAAAAGGCGAAAATAAGGTTAAAATTAGGTCTAAAATGGCTTAAAATACATTGACATAGGCTAAAAACTGCAAAAAATTTGCAATGATGGCGTCATCATAGGTCAAAAATGGCGACATAATTTAACGGTACTTTTCATTTTTTTGCAGGGGGGGCAATAAAACGGGGGGGAAATCCTCCAATAAACGGGGGGGGGGGGGCATTTTCAGACCGTGCACAGGTCTGTTCTATTATGTAATTATTAAAAAAACTATGATTTCTAATGTAATTATAAGAATATATAAACACATTATTATTAAAAGAATTAAAAAATAAAATTTATAAGTTGCAATAAGGTCTTATTTTAATTTTACACAGTTTTAAAACATTTATAAGCTTGTTTTACGTTTTTTTAT